>QANX01006601.1:0-38405 GCA_003254975.1 Ochetophila trinervis
TATATTTCATCCTGTTGTGTAGTATATATATTCAAAGGTTAATTGATTAACTCTTAATTTACAATTTATTTCAGCGCTAGTTTAATTTTTAAATTGTTGGTCATATTGACTAACAGAGTGTTTAAGAAAATTAACTATCAATCTCATTAATGATTTTTTTTCTTATTTTGTTTGTAAATTGAAAAAAAAAATAGTCAATTTTTTAAACTTACGTGAAACAAATTAAAAATTTAATATAAAACATTTTAAAATTGAATGCCTAATATACTTACAATTTAACTAAAATATACAGCATTGAAATGCAATTAAATATAAACACATTAAAGAATCTTATAATCAAGTGTACATGATAATATTATTTAATTTGTTTAAAAATAAAATACAAAACTAACACTGAATTGTACAGCACTACTCGACTACCAGGCTAATACAATACAATAAAAATATGTTTTACCATGAATTTTCAATCACTTTGTGTTTCAGTTATGGAGGGCTGCTCTAGCAGAGTCAGTAGCAACAGCATTTCTAATGTTCTCACTCATCGGCTGCGTCGCGTGAGCACTCACCTCGCACGTGGCCGAGCCTTTACTCGTTGTCCCTGTCGCCGTCTTTCTCAACCTCTTCCTCTTCATCATGGCCATGCTTCCCGTCACCGGCGGCCACATGAACCCGCTAATCACCTTCATCGCCGCCCTCCAAGGCGTCTGCACTCTCACACGACCCGCCATCTACATGCCGGCGCAATGTGGCGGCGCCGTTCTGGGTTTCTTCCTCATTCAGCGCGTACTGGACGATGACGTGGCGCGCAAAACTCTCTTAGCCGGCTGCACAATCTCCGGTCTGAGTCCCGGAGCTGCGTTCGTATTGGAGTTCTCGTGCACCTTCATCTTGCTCTTCGTCGGCATAACGGCGGCTTTGGACTCCAAGAGGAACAAAGAACTTGGCGCGGCAATGGTTTCTTTGATACTGGCAGCTCCGACGGCGGTTGTGGTTTTCATCTCCATAACTGTAACCGGAGACCCTGGTTATTCCGGCGTGGGTTTGAACCCGGCGAGGTGTTTTGGTCCGGCGGTGTTGGAAGGTTCCGGTGAACTTTGGGATGGACTGTGGATTTTCTGGGTTGGACCTTTTTTGGCTTGCATTGTTTATTATCTTCTCCATAAGACTTTTCCCAAGGAAGGTCTGGCTTGGGTGGGTGATAAAGATATTCTCACCATGGCTGGAGCTTGTCTTCAGTCCCATTCTTCAACTGCTTCCGCAGCTTATATTTAAAAGTAATGGAGTTTTTGAGTGGGTTTGATTTTTGGGTTTGGAATTTTTTTTTTTTTTCACTTTTATACGAATAATTTTAAGCTTTTTTTGCTATTAAGAATTAACAAAATAATTAATGATTAGGTCTATATATCACTTGAAAATTTTATTGACTGTCCTTCTGGATTCAAATTTTTCAAATTATAGTTTTTAAATAGAAAATCAATGTGTCAATTAGCAAATGTAACGTCAGCAATGGTGTTATTTGTGATCATCACCGTTGATAACAAACAATAAAATTCAATAAATACTTTTTTGGTATGAAGAATTGATATAGTTTTATTTAAAAAATTGTTAAATATTGTCACTGATGACTAGAAGTCAGTAAGATAAGAAATTTAATTGGTCATCCAAAAGAATTCAGTACTTTTGCATATTTGAATTTTAATATAAAAAATCAACCCATTTAAATGCATGCCTAATTAGTATTTTTTACCTAGAAATTGATCTCCCCTATACCACACTACACCAATTATTACAAATTTTAAATATGTTAAAAGAACATTTTAGTAATATTCTATTTATTTTTTAATCTAAAAAAGAATTGGATAAAATCTCATGCATGAATGATAAAACAAAAAAAAATGCAAATTAAAAAAATAATTTGATGGCGGATTTTCTTGTAAAGTTGATTTGGTTTATGGAATTGTAATATGGAATGCAATTAGATCAATTGAATTAATAATGCCAAAAAAACATTGGTTTTAAATAGATTTACACCGTAAACAAGTAGAGATATGGATATCCATGGATAACTATTGGCTCCACATCTCAATTTATATATTTGCATGTTTCAAGCATTTTTCCACATAACAAAGCAAAATATAGAGCTAAGATACGTACTTTTCGCTAGTGATAATATATATAAAATATTATATATATATTGTTATAAAAAAATTTATTGACCATCTTGTCGTCTCTGTTATGCTGTGGATAGATTGAAGACATGAATGCATGCTTTCTTACTTAGAGGCTGCTGGCTGCAACAATGTAGAAGAAGAGGCATAAGGCTCATGGACCACTGAATTTGAAGAAACAGAGATTGGAGTGCCTTCCAATTGCAACATTATACTTGCTAGTATTTCTGTCAATATGTTCTTGAACTCTTCTTCTTTAACCACCTTTCCATCATCTGCAGTTACCATATTAAACGCTTCCCCAACAACCTTGTCCATCTGCAATACAATTTTCATGCCATCTTAAACATGTAATCATAAAAGCTACTCTATATATATAATTAAGACCACCTTGTTTACCAACTTATACTTCCACATAATGTATTCTTGTAATTTACCGGAGATTTTAATTATAAGGATGGAAATTAACAAGTGAGAGTTGATTATCATTTCTCTTAGTAGCTAAAGCCAATAGTAGATGGATTGTCATTTTATTTTTTATTTTTTTCTAATACTCTCCGTCACATGAAAATCTGCTACTTTATTAGTTCATTTTTTTATTTTTGAATAGAATAGTTAACTTTTGAACCTAAGACATCAAAGATATTTAGCTAGATACCAAATTAAATTACTATTTTTTTCTATAAAATTAAGCCAATAAAAAGTGAATTATTATTTCTTTTATATTTTTTTTCTAACATAGAGAGGATGTTGTACCTGTTCAACTGCACCAAGTGGTGGTAGACCAGCTGATGGGGCCAAAAGATCTAGAGCCACGCGCAAATGCTCTTTCGATAATTTCCCATTTCGATCTTTTGGCACATTTTCTAATGCCACATTCAATGTCTATGCGTACACAGAGAGATAATTTAGTAAGAATTCCCAACACAAAATTCAGATAAAAAGAAAACTTAATGAAATCTCAAATCACACACACACCTTGTCTAGCTCAAACTTATTTGACAACAGTCTCTTAATGCCACTTCCATCGAAGGCATTTTCACTGTGTGCGACAATTACAGGCTGCTCTTTAAGACGTTTAGCCACATTCTCTGCTACTTTCTTGAATTCAACCAGAAATGCTTCTTGAGACGAACTTTTCTCCCAATCTTCGCCGCCATTGCACGATTCAAGAGCAGGTTCAACAATGCTGCTCATCACCTTCAAAATCACAACAGAAATGAGATAACATTACCTTTGTTATGATGAATTTCGATTGTGTTAAAAGACCGATGGAAGAACTTAACAACGAACGAACGAGACAAGAATACGCATGGATATTTATATTTACCCATGAATCTGAACAAGGTGGAATTCCTTGATCAACCGTGAGGTATTGCAAAGCCTTGATGATAGAATCGCGCAGGGACAATCCTTCAGCAGACTCAATCTGAGAAAATATGGAAACCATCTCTGGCTCGAAACTCGGGCTGCTGATGAATTCGAGCAGGTCTTCACCATCAATCCGGAGGATCACAATAGGGTCTCTCTTCAAACCAGCAGCCATGCCTATTAGAATATCTGAAAGAACCTCTTTGAACTCTGTCTTGCTCACTTTTTCTTGTTTTCCATGGGTGAATTCATTCAATACCTACATATATATATATATATATATATATTATATCGTATAGTCAGCAAAATTGAAAACATATGCAACTTTTGTAAGAAATTTCTAAATTCAGTGCCTTGTAAAATTGGAAAAGGTGTTTTACCAAATAGATAGAACTATTTTTAGACACACAAATACTAATATGTTTTAAGAAAATTTTGCTATTGACAACTTTAAAAACATAAAAAGGTCAAAGATAACAGCTGATTGTTGGTGTACCATAGGGACTAGATTAACCCCTTCCAATATCTACAAAACTCCACAAAAACTCACACAAAAAAAGGAATATTTCAGATACTTTGTAATTCCCACTCATTCTTTGAATTTATCATCTGGGTTAGCTCATTTTGTATCCTTTTAGTTTTCTGTTTTATAAAAATCAAGAAAATGAAATAAAAATGAGGACTTAAGATTTCAAGAGAATAAACCGGTCAACAGGACTTTTCCATCTTGAACTTAATAAACAAATCCAAAACCATTTTTATTTTGTCGTTCCATTTTTTCTTTTCTTTTTTTTAGTAGTATTACTTATTCCTTCTATGGTTAATGGACTTAGTAAAAATAGAATACGGATCTCATCTCTTGATGACCTACCACCATATCTTAAAGCTAAATTAATCAGAACCCTTTTCCAAGGTTCCTACATCCGCTCAACTCATAATATTAACACGTAATTATGCCACGTTGACAAGGATCATAGGACTAACTTACAGGTGACATTTGTTGAGAAGCAGATCCAAGCATAATAATAATTTATAGTAGATCTGGCACCGTCTAAACTCAAAAACTGATTAGGTACAGATTTCTTTAGTTTCTTTGTTCAAAAGCAAGATAACCCTTTTCAAAAATAACCTTTTTTTCTGGCTTGTTCCACAAAAGTATTGCCTAATTTGGACAACATTTATATGCACTCCCTCCCTCAAGTCCCATCATTGAAACTTGTATACATAACCATGAATTGTCTCACATTTATTTATTATATGTCCAGTCAAAGGATAAAAAATCAAATGCTAAAAATTTAAGACTAATTGTAAATAATCATGTCATTCTTATGTGAGCCTCACAATATAATATATATATATATATTTATTTATTGAAATAGAATAAATTCAAAAAAAAAAAAAAAAAGATAAAGGTTCTAACCAAATCGTCACTAGATTCCTCCTTGAATAAGAAGAAAAGTTAATATAATGATAAAAGTAAGAAAATGAAAAGTCAGTGGAAAGAAGGAAAAGAAAAAGGCCAACAGATTATAAAAGCACAAGTCCTTCAAAAGGACCCACATAGGTTGAATTGAAACCTTTGTTTGTTTTGTATGTTTCTCGAGCTTGCTAGAAATGGAAATTCCTTCCTTTTTTAATTTAATATAATAATTTTTCTTACACCGACCAAAGAATGCAAAAGTGCATTTATCTCACTTTTTTAATCATTTTTTTATCTCTCTTTCAAAAACTAAAATGTCAAATAGAATTATATATTACAAATTCATTTTTTGAACTTATTATATAAAGAAGATAACAAAAGTCGGAGTTACCTCCCCAAAAAAAAGGTCGGAATTATATTATGCAATACTACCAAAAAATTAAAAAACAAATACTACCAAAACCCAATAAAAGGTCCGAGTTAAAATCATACTTCTAAATCTTATCTGATCTCCACAACTCCAACTTTTTTGTTCGCTTAAGCAACATAATAAAAAAATTTATCGCTCCAAAAAAAAAAAACACCCCAAATATTTCTTCTAAATATATCTTCCCAAGCATCTATTTTCCACGACCATTTTGGTTTGCAGAGCATTTTGATTTTTCAGATTTTTGGACATTTAAAAATAAATAGAACCCAAACAATCAAAAGTAATTTTACAAGTGAGAAATCCTTAACACCCAATAATAATGATAATAATGAAAAAAAATAATTGCACAATAAAATAGAAACCTCAGTTACCCATTTGTAGAAAAGAAGAAACAAGAACATTTGAATTTCCACTTCTACAAAAAATTAAGCTATCAGATGGAAAGAAAGATGTGAATCATCGTAGCATTTATATTATTTTCTAACAAAATCCAAAAATAAAAACCCAGATGGAGAAAGTGATAAATGAAAGAGAAATAAAAAAGAAAAGAAAAAAAACCTCAGAGTAGATGTGATCGGAATCAGGGGAAGAACCGTGAGCAGGCAAGCCAAGAGCAGCACCAATATCAGCGACAGCAGGTTCGAGTTCTCGAACAGAGAGCTGACCATCTCTGTCTATGTCTAACTCTTTGAACTTATTCTCCACGTAATTACTGAATACCTCCTCATTCCCAACCAACTCCATTATATTCGAACCGTCTAGTACCTCTTCGTTTCCTCCTCTTTCCATTTCCCTTCTTCTCTCTCTCTCTCTCTCTCTCTGCTTCTTAGTTTCTTACTCTGCTTTCTTGTGAGTCCCTATGAATCCCGTGATCCACTCGGTTTTTTTCTTCTCTCTCTCTCTCTCTGCCTTCTTTCTTTCTTTTTGTTGCGGTTTTAATATGAGAGAGATAACTGCGAAGAGAAGGACTGTCTCTGGGTCTTCTTGTGTTTTCTTTCATTTTATATGGAGGTTTTGGGAAATACAAAGCTATGTAGGTTTTATTAAATTTAGCTTTCTAAATTTATAATAACATAGTTATAATTTTTATGTCATTATTATTATATATTTTATTAAATTATTCTTAAAAATATATATTTAAAATTAAAAATATAATAATAATTATATATATTTGTAGAAGTTGCATACTGTATTATGATAAATTTTAAATGTTAAATTTAATTTAAATTAAATTTTAAAATTTCCAGCTTCAAATTAACATTTAAATTTTTTAAAATAAAATGTTTTAGTTACATATAACACTGCTTTAATTTCTAACCTACAACTATTTAAAATAGTTATATCGAAACAATTAAATCAAATCAAATTAGCTATAAACTAAATAATATTATTTATAAATTAAATAGCATTATCAAAATTAATAATAAATAATATTGTCAATAATAAATTAATATAATTTTTAATAAAATAATTTATATATATATTTTTTATAAATAACATTACTAATATTATTTCATTTAAAACTCTAATTGTTTCAGTACAACTATTTTAGCATTTATACTATAAAAAAAATTAATTTAAGAATAGTCATTTATTTAAAACTACTTATGTTTGATATCAGCAAAAAACTAGTTGACATATTTAATCCATTTTAATAGATATGCTAAAGATAATTTAAAAATCAACATTATATAATATTGTACTATTATTTCCAATGTCAAATTAATATATAAGTTTGTTTGTCCCTTCCATTGGACCGTCCATCAACGAAACCACTAATTTCTAAAACAAACATATTGTATTTAAGGTCATCTTGTAAAAATCTATGATTGTTTTACAAGGTTGACTCCCTTATTATGAGAATTGAGAAAAACAAACATATTATATTTTTTTAGAGTTATAATAATAAGATTTTTTTTAGGGATTTTTAAAATTAAATTAACATGTTTTCCACGCTACTAAAATGCTAATAATGTTGTTTGTGGGTTTAGAAAAACCAAGAAACATATTCACACACAGCCTCAGAATGGTAGATAGGAGTTGTAACCACGGATGAATGTGTGGCTGGGACAAGTGGGACGGTTAGGGAGATTCAAAAAGCTAAAAAAGCAAAGTCTTTTGGAGATTTTCTACAATACAACTATGTAAAAATAGTTGTATTACAACTGTTATCTATAAATTAAGTGACGTTGTATATAAATGAAGTAATATTATCTATAAATGAAGTAACATTATCCATAAAATGAAGTAATATTATCAAAATTCATAATCAAGTAATATTGTACATAAATGAAGTAATATTAATATGTTACTCCATTTGTAGACGATATTACTTCATTTATAGATAATGTTACTTCATTTATGGACAACATTATTTCATTTATAGATAATGATTGTAGTACAACCATTTTTACATGGTTGAATTATAGATGGACCGTTTGGAGTTACTTTTATATTTCTAAAGTAGATTACAACAAAAAAAAAAAAACAATTTTAAAAAGAATATTTAATAAATTTATTGATTTTATATTTTTCATAATTATTTATTTTTTAAAGATATCAAGAGTTGATCTTAAAATTCTATTAAATGACATTAACATTGCAGTTAAACAGTTATTTACCAAATATTTAAAATTAAATTTTGTAGTTTTTAATAATTTAAAATAATAATTCACTAGATTTTATTAAATTAATAACAAAACTGATTATTAGCTCAGCACAGTTTTTTGCTGACAACAAACCCGAACCAAAAGTAACATTTTAAGTTTTTCTTTTGTTGAGGTCGGCCCGTATCCGTACGATACGTGGGCCAGAGGGATGGGTTGTAAATTGTAATCTGCTCACGGTGCGTATTTCGCACGCTTCTTACTACGTGGCGCTCATCCAATAAATCAGGCACAATATCTTTGGATTAGCCTGTGCCTTCAGCGCTTGAATAAAATTTAAAGGATTGCTGTCATGATTGTCGTCTTTGTCTATTTCACGTGGTTTTTTTGCGATCAATTAATCTGCAACGTGTCACTTTTTGCTAAAGGATTTTCTTTTTTTTTTCCTTCTTTTTTTTCAGGGTAAAATATATTGACCACTCCTACTTTTATTGCAAATTTATGATAATAAAATATGCCCTTTAAAATATTTATTTGTTGGAATTATCTTATTTTAAACAAAATAGTATTATAAAATTTATAATGACATAAATGTGTTTTGGAAGTATATTAATGGATTCTGAGAGAAAGAGCAATTAAATTGTTACAAAACAAATGTCAAAATTTATTAAAAAGATTACTGAATAAAAATGTCTGTTTAATTGTTTTTTTTTAATATTTTAAATAGTTAAGGTTTAATGATGAGTTTCTTTGAAGGCCATTACATTTATAGTTGATAAATTTTAATATGATCCGTTAATAAATACAAATATATACGTTTTTTATGGATTTTAATTTATCTAATACGGGTTCTATTGATAATGGATTGACACATTATGTACATGCTATTTTGACAGATTTTAATGGGTTAACTCGTGAAAATATATTAGACTTATTATGAACTCATTAATCTTTAATATCAATTTAATAATTTAACTATAAAAAAAAAATAAAGAAATGAAGATGTGGTTGAAATTGAATATGTTTATATCTCATTGTATTTCAAATAATATTGTTTTAAATTTTTATTATTCATCTGTAGAAAGATTTAAGTATTATATTTTTGTAGTTTGTTATTTTTTTAACATGTATTAAGTATGTTGCTTTAGTTTTTATTTTTGGTTTATAAAATGATATAAATATTTACGTTTGTCTGTGTTTTATTAATTTTTAGTATGGATTATGAACTATAAATCAAATAAATTTTTCACTTTTTTAAAAAATAATTTTGAAAATAAATTTAACATGTTAACGGGTGGATAACATGTTACACGATAATTTCATGAATGAGTTTATATATTTCAACACAAAAGCTTAACTGGTCGGATTTAGATAAAAAAAATTTTGATAGGAACACGAATAACATATGACACGATACTTTGCCAGATCTAATTACAATACATCCAACATATTATGGGGCTTTTTTTTTGGGCAGGTAGAGACACTACTATGCTCAAAAAATAATATTATATTAGTTATTTATCTTAATTATTAAATTATCTCTGTACAAGGCAATTGAGTAATAAAATTATTATTTTTCAAGACAATAATTTTAAATTTGAACTTATCCACTGTCGAAAAAAAAAAAAAGAACTTACTTGGTTAATGGAAATTAAGTGCCAATGAAGTTAAAAGAAAAAGATATTACTACATTATCGGAAAAAAAAAAAAAAAAAAGATATTACTATACCACCAAATGATGTGACATATTAACAAGATCTATGTAAAGAGATGAGATCGAATACAACTTAAATTTTGGTAGGAAGATGCTGACTGCTCTTTGATTAGGTTTTTTTGGTAAATATGTTCTTTGATAGATTGATAAATACATATAGAGAGAAGAATATTCTACAAGATGTCTGGACACAAGCACATTTTATCCTCTTTAATTTTGCGCCTTATATTATAAAACTCCTTACATTACCCACTGAATTATTACTTCATGCCAATTATATAAGATCAACAATGTATTTTGACATGAATTTAATCAAATTAAACATACACAACACATAAAGCTCTGTTTTTGAGATTACTTTAGTTTTTTATTATTTACTAAATTTAAGAGGGAAAATTGCATGCTTGGACTAAAATAACATAAAAATAATAGTTTTTGAAGCAATGTGTCTACTTTTCGCGAGAATGATTGTTTTTTAGCATCTATGGTTGTTAGCCAGACTCTTGCCTGATCAATTGGTCTTTATAATCATCGAGGGTCCTATTTTTCAACAAGCATATCCAATATCATATCGTTCCTTAGTAGCTTGAAGCTCAAATTTATGCCAAGATCAAGCCTACATCCATGCAGACTAGTCAGATTTTGTACATATCTATAATAGTCTACTTTGAGACATATTTACAAACAGTGTGCAAACATATTAAAAAGAGCAATGTAAGATCTTAAGCCCACATACAAATGCTTCATAGTGATATGGTGTCGTCTATTTGCATCCGAATTCTCGAACATAACAGAAACTAAACTATTACTCTATGCTATATATATAATAATTCATAAGTAAGATAAGATATATCCAAATCATCAATAATACTTGATAGCATAACAAATGCATATACGGAGTCTCGTCCTCATAAATAAATGCAATACCAATTAGCATGCCACTAGCACTGTTTTCGAGACTCACTATTTTTTAAAAACAAAAAATACCTTTGCAATAACTATATACACATCTAATAGGCTTGTTTGTCACTATAAAGTTCTGCATAACAATGTAAAATGATTGTATTAAAATAATTAATATCCATAAATGAATTAACGTTTTCCGTAAATCAGATAACATTGTTCATAAATGAAGTAACATTACTAAAATTTATGATGAAGTAATATTGTTTGCAAATGAAGTAACAAATATTTTAACGAGATAATATTAAAATATTACTCCATTTAAAAACAATATTATTTCATTTATAAATAACGTTATTTTATTTACAGAGCAGTTGTTTCAGTACAACCATTTTAGAAAGACACGTTAACCACCCATTAATAACTCACTTTGCCCCAACATATAGTAAAAGCCGAGGGTGGTGGAGATCGTCACACCATATCTCCTCCTAAAGAGCTTATTTAGTCAATTTTTTTTTACAGAAAAAAATATTTATATGAATGACAAAAATTTGGTTATTGGCGCAATTTGAAGTCGAATTCTTTAACTCGATTGGTGTATATAGAACACTCAAACATAAGGTTGGAAAGCAAGCGATGTGCCTTCAGGATCAGCTAAAGGGTCTCGAAGTAAAAGCCGTTTTCGAGCATAATAGCAGGGACCGTAAGGCCCAAGTATAAATGCCCTCCCGGCCCTCCTTTTTTTTTTTAAATAATCTAAGGTGGTACTAAAAATTTGAAAAATAATATGTAATGTATATATAGTTTTGTCACACTATCATTTTATGAGATTACATAAGAGAAGGAAGAAACATCAAAGAATTGGTTTTAGCAGCCATATATATATATATATGTGTGTGGGTGTGTGTGGTCTATATATATTTATATATAATTACATACATTTCAATGTTGTAGAGGAGCAGTCAGTTAGTTTTGTTTATTATCTTGGGTTGTGGCTGGTGGATTAAGATAAGGTTGCAATGCAGAGAGTGAAGAAACAGAACGAAAACTTTGAAGAAGACAGCTCTGTCCATAACTCAGCGTCCTTCCCCAATACCGAACTGCAACATCCCCTGCCATCACTTTCACTTCCCCTATTCTCCTATCTATTTCTGCCTCATGCTCTCCCACTAATGGCTTTAATAAGCTATTGTATAAATATTCCGCCCCCTGAAAATAAAATAAAAAACACAATTTAAATACTTTTTTTTTTTTTTTTTGCATATTTCAAAATAAAAATATTAATAAATAATGACTACATTGTACATATATTAATGCATACTTTCATTTGAGAAGACCATAGATAGATAAATAGCGCCAACTTTGCCTCTCCATACATTGGTAACCTTCACAGTAAACACAATAAAATTGAATTGGATGAATCAGTTAACAAGCAGACTATACTGGAAATAAACATATAAATTTCATATTATATTTTCTTTCTATTTGAAAATTCTAATCAACTCTTCTAATTAGCTTGTTTGGAAGGTTTAATTGCATCCTATTGGTATTTGATTGGATAAAAATTTAAAATAATACTTCAGCATCCCAAACATACCCCAAATATCTATAGACTTGAAGAAAAATAAAAAAAGAAAACTAAAATGCTAGATTAATTACATACCAGGAGGCAGAGGCATCCATGATTCTTTCAAGGACTGTAAGCACAGCAACTATGATCCTAACATAGCAAAAATCAATAATTTTTCATATAAGCTGAGTTACAGGCAAATAATTGAATGTTTATATATAATTTTTTTATAGTGCGAATTTTGCAAATTTTTATTTTTTTGGTGAATAGTATTTGCAAATTTTTAATTTGTGAATGCACGTAAAAGTTATAGTTTTTAAATAAAATCATCATGATTATCACCAACTACTTTGTTTAAAACTATCATCTATATAATATACTTAAAAATTAAAAATTTGCTTATATTCGCCTCATAGAAAAACTTTTACTCTATATATAATTAAATATGCAATACAAGGATAAAATTACCAGTAATGGCACCATAGCAGAAGATGCTCAATCTGTGGCTCTTTCTCCACGGCCTTAAAGCACTTGTAAGCCGGATATGCATACACAAAAACCATCCTGCATGCACAAAATTCTTTAGAGATTAGAAGAAGTTTATTTAACAATCGAAATTAAATTAATTACTAAAAACTAAACAAAATTGGTTTACATACAGAATGGTTCGAGCGACAAAATATCCCAACATTGCTAATGTTGCCGCTTCAATCGGTTTGATCCTCTTTGTCTATTTTTTTTCTTCTTCTTTAATTTTGTTATAGATTAAAGGATTTAATGAATATTTATATATGTGTGAGAATTTGATGCTTGCTTCTACACTCTGACAGAGAAAGTATATATGCAAAAAGTGACTTCCTCAAAGAGAGAAAGAAGAATACATGGATGAATTTTATATGACTTTCATTTGAAGCGGTAAACCACTTTTTATTTCTTTTACTTTGTACGTCGATTGAATTTGACTCCATTCCACGAAAAGGTGTCAATTCTTCTTCACCGGTTATTTTGACAACAAGAATTCTTGCGGTTTTTTAACCGGGTCGGGTTCTTTTTTTATTGGGATGGAAAAATAAACCCGTGTGAATATTGCGCGCGAAATAAGACTTCGTTTCAACCCAACATACACCTCCTTGAGTACTCGGTTTAAAAAGAACAACTCATTCAGTATTCCTAAATATAGTCGAATGATAAAAATTAAACAGCTAAACTGAATTAAATTATTATTTAAAAAAAATAAAAACTGAATTATTGAAAAAAATCAAAGTCATCCACTCTTAGATAAAATCATTGATCACTACTAGATTAGAGGTTTGAACTTCAACCGGATAAATATTTCCTCTTTTATAATTTGTAATAAAAAAAATACCCGTAAACTTGGGTACACTACTAGATTAGAAGTTTGAACTTCAATTTGGGTAAAAAAATATCCTCTATAAATTTGTAATAATAATAATAAAAAGTTACAACTCCTTCCAATTATTTTGTAAAAAAATAAAATTTGAAAGAGAAAATAAAAATTAATAACATTTTAAGAAATGTACCTATAAAAAAATTAATAAAATATATTTTAATTTTTTTAAATAGCTAGAGGTACCAAGTTTGTTTGTAAGATGCTGGATAGTAAATGATGTATGATGTGGTAGTTTGTTATTGATTAACAAATTAATATAAGTACTTAAAATGACAAAAAGTGAATCAATACGATTATTTCACATTGTTTGTTAAACATTTTCTGATGACTCTAATATTATTGATAAAATATGTTTATTTAAAAATAAAATTATTTTGTATCCATTAAGTTTTACTCAGGAGCGGAAGAGGCCATGGCCCGTCAAATTTTGTTTGAAAAATTCTCATAGATATATGTATTATTTTTATTTTTATTTTACAAAAAAAATGTATTTGGCCCCTTCAAAAAATAAATACAAACTCAAATTTAATATTTTGACCTTCTAAATTTAATTTTTAACATTTTAAATCAATATTTATCATGAAGAGTAATAGGTAATAAATGTAGTAATTTTGCACCTTATATTAATTTAAATTGTATTATATGTATTTATAGATTAAATTTGATAATCCACTTTATAAATATATATTGTATTTTAAGTATTCAATTAATATTACATTTTTATACATTAATAGAATTTTAATTTGTTGTTTTTATTTTATTTATTTTTGTTTTAGCAATTATTTCATTAATTTTTTATCTCAATTAATTTTTTAATATGTTATTTTATTAAAAAAAATCTTAGAAGATTACTTCTAACTTATAAATGAATTCANGCAAGTTAATATGTTAGAAATCTACCTCATTAGTAATAAATTCTACGGAAGCCAACTCTATTACAAAATCATTACTTTAAATTGGTCCTCTGCTAAAACTTATGGATATGTCCATGGTTTTACCTAGAAAATAAACAAATAATCCTTCTCAGTTTTAATTTATTGCATTTTTTTTTTAGCCGAGAAGAACAAAAGGAAATTATATATTTACATATTGAATTATTGATGACTTTTCAAGAAAAGATTTAAGCGCAAGTCATAGGCCAACGACAACAAAAAAAGGAGATAGCTCGCGCTGACAAATGAGGAACGACACCAAGTGGCTTTTCATTATATGATGGAGGCAGAAGCAATCAGATAAAATATCTTCGAACACTTTTGTATTTCCACCGCACGGCCTGCGTCGTAACGTCGTTTAGAACGATTAGCTTCAACGACATTAAAAACCTAATCGTTTGAAGGAGAGGAGAGGAGAGGAGATGAGATAAGCATTAGCAAATAGTAATAACGAGAAACAGAATTCTTGGGAGTAGGGAGAGAGAAAGGAAAGCAAACGGCACGATGCCACGTAAGCAAGTAAGTGGATGAGCAAAAACCATACAACCACCAAACAATCAAAAACCAGAACAACTTTAAAAACAGAACGTTAAGTCTCTCTCTCCCTTCGCTCACTTCTTCTTTCTTCTTCCTATCCTCAAACCCAATCTCTCTCTTTCTCGTCCTCTGCAATTTTTCTTCATGGACGTGAGCTTCTCTTCGAAGCCTCAAATTCTCACTCTGTTTTCATGCAACCACTTCTCTTCTACCTCTTCCTCTCTTTCCCCTTCCAAACTCCGATCAATCCGAAGTGAATTTCTCGGCTTTGGCCATAACCTCAGGCCTCCTGGCGGTCTTCTTCGCTCTCGAAGAAGGAATAGGAAGTCAGGGCCTTACTTTTACTCAACTCGTTTTCGCTTCAGAGCTTCTCTCACTTCTCATTCGGTTCTAGTCGTCGTCGCCGTTGTCACTTTCTCTGCGGTTTCCATTTTCTACTGGAATCGATTTAGGCCCAAGAAAAATGCCGAAATGGTCAGTTTCAACTTTGAATTTAGGTTTTTTGCTTATTATTTTGATTTTCTTATCTCACTGTTCAACTTATTTAATAAAATAAAATAAAAAAACACTGTTCATCACCTTGTGGAATGTGTTATTGTTTCCTAATTTGTTATGGAGTTTATGCTTAATTTTCTTAAGAAACTGAGAGATTACATTTGGTTTTCCAATGTGTTATTGTTTCCTAATTTTTTATGGAGTTTATGCGTTAATGTTTTTAAGAAACTGAGAGATTACATTTGGTTTTCCAAAAATGATATTGTTATCTTAAATTGTTCGTACTTGAAGGAGATTTTATATTTAATGCAGCAATTATGTGCATTTATTTGCTTAAACTTGCATATATTCTATATTTATGAGGGAATCCTTTTTATCGTATTTTCTGAAATTGTAGATGATTCCAGTGACAAACTTCCTTATGTTTGCCTAATTCCAAACTCGTTTCGATATTCATGATGATAATAGGCGTGGGGACCTCCGAATTTTGCTTTTCCTGTACTAGGCAGAAGTGTTAAGAACCACGTCATGGAGAGTAGGATTGTGGGTCTTGGAGATCTTCATGATGTGAAAGTTCATGAAATGCTGGAGAATGAAATCCGAGAGAAAAGCCATGCATCTGAAGATAAAGAGGCCCATTTGCAGTTTCAAAAATCTGCTTTGGTTCACGAAGAGGCTTTAGTCACTAACTCAGTTCAGTCGCCAGGTTCCAATAATGTAGTTGCTTCTAGTGTTGGTGATATTACTTTTTCAAATAATTCTGAAGTTTTGGATCAGTCTCCTTCAACTTCGTTTCCTATGTCAGCTACTTTGCAATCTCTTAATTTACCCCATGAATTGACTGGATTGCAAGTGGAAGAATTTCAAGAGGGATTTGAGACCGACTCTGGGTTTCATAACGAAAATGGTGAATCTAAGTTGAGCACTGGTTCTGTTCATGTAAATAATTCACTTGCAGGAATGCATGAACATAAAAAGGAAAAGAATGAACTTGATGAGGAGGGAAAAACTGCCACCTATGATAATGTCTTTCTTGGAGAAATGGCTAGGGAAGAGCTTTACATGTTTTATGAGGCAAACAAGTTGGTGACTAAAAATATAGAAAACTTGAATGGTAAAAGGTCACTTTCTTCACATGCCTCCCTTTTGGATGGCAGTACATTCTCTTCATCATTGAAAAACACCATCTTAGAAGGAGCAGATGTGTCTGCTCAGGTTTCCCCTAAAATCTCAGGTGATGGCATGGAAAGAATGATGGTTCTAAATTGTTTTATTTATTGTGTAGAGTAGAATATTCATTTTCCTCACATAGCGCTATCTTACAGTAGGTAGTTCCATAATTTTGAGTTTCCCCATTGTACTGACTTTGTATAAAGGGTCTTTGTTCTTCAGAGTACGTTGAAGGAAAAGTACCTTTTGCAAGTTACAAATCAGGCCATCCCCACAGTAGAAAAGACTTGGGAAAAGGCAATGGATATTCAAGGAATAATGAAGTAACAAGACATTTTCCTCGAAATAACCAGAAAACTTTGCCCCAGCTCCCCGACCTAAAAGGATTGCATGTTGATGATAGACATCATACTTCAGAGCAATTAAATGCTTATAACCGTTTGCTGAAGGATGGGAGGTATCTTGCTATCACTCACATGCATGTTGTAATTCTTGAGAAATTACACAGTAGCATACAGGGTATAGTTGATAGCTTTAAAATCATAAATTCTAATTTAAATTGTGAAGGAATGTTTGTTTGTTATTTTATCATGATAGTATCTGTATGAAGATTTTTCCTTTTAAGAATTATCTTTCACCAATAGCTTATCATTTAATAATGCGGCTTCTATTAGGTTGGCTGACTCTGTTGAACTGCTTGAAGATATGGAAAGAAGGGGTTTGTTAGACATGAATAAGGTGAGAATTTGTCCATTTAGTTGTTAATGCTCTGTTCTTGTACATAGAGATTTCATTTTTATTTTATTCTCTAATTTTCAGGTTTACCATGCAAAGTTTTTCAAAATCTGCAAAAGCCAAAAGGCTGTTAATGAAGCTTTCCGTTACATCCAACTGATTACCAATCCAACATTGAGTACATTTAATATGCTTATGTCTGTCTGTGCAAGTTCTCAAGATTCAGCGGGTAAATTAAATTTCATCAGTCACTTCTATTTATCTGGTGCCTGTATACCCTGTTATAGCCTTGCATTGTTATGTAACTACGACAAAAATTAATAAGTTCTGTATTGTGCCTGTAGGAGCCTTCCAAGTTCTGAGACTTGCCCAGGATGCTGGATTAAAAGCTGATTGCAAACTTTACACTACCTTAATATCTACTTGTGCTAAGAGTGGCAAAGTTGATGCAATGTTTAAAGTATGATATTTTCCTTGGGGTTTTAACTAGGTTCCATGCTTAATTTTTACATGTATTTTCTTTTGTCATATTTATTCAATTAATTTGATGGATTAGTTTTCTATCTTAATGCTTATGGGTTTTATGTTCATCACCAAATGAGGTGGACAAAACAGCTCGACTGGCTAGTTTCATGAGTAAAAAGAAAACCTTTTCTTTTCTGTTGCTGTGTGAGTGCCTGAAGCAGAAATCTTCCTCGCAATTATGGAATACCATCCAACTGAAATTGTTTCAGAATTAACCATGAAAATTTATATGGGTGGAATTTATATATATCTCAGCTGTAATTCTATTGGAAGTCTTTATATATGATGAGTTTAATTATGACTTATTTTGTACTCAGAATTTATTCTGTGAAAAATTTTAAACATTTGTTTAATACTTGATTTCGTAACTTATGAGCTGTTAGGTAGTCATTTTCCATTTTCTATGTTTGAATAAAACTTTGGTTATTATATCAATGATTTTTTACGTAAATTGAACGAAATGGTATTGTTTCCTTAGGTGTTCCATGAGATGGTTAATGCTGGTGTGGAACCAAATGTTCACACATATGGTGCGCTTATTGATGGTTGTGCTAGAGCTGGCCAAGTAGCCAAGGCATTTGGTGCTTATGGTATAATGAGATCTAAGGTTTGATTCTAGTCAGAACCACTGTACTCTTTTTTAGTTGTTACTGAATCTTTTTCCACTAGGTTCTTTTTGTAACGTTTTGGAAAAGGTTTGATCCCATTTTCTTCTTTTGCAATACATAGTTATCTCAACTTCTGAATAAGCATTAATGCTGATAAGATGTTATATGCAGTAGAATGTGAAGCCAGATCGAGTTGTATTCAATGCACTTATTACGGCATGTGGTCAATCAGGAGCTGTTGATCGTGCTTTTGATGTGTTATCAGAAATGGCAACGGAGACACAGCCTATAGACCCCGATCATATAACTATTGGTGCATTGATAAAGGCTTGCATGAATGCTGGTCAGGTAGGATTTATCATTTTGGAAAATCTCATTGGACCCCTTCACTGTTTGACATAATTACAGAGAGCTACAATTGGTTTAAAATTAGCTAATTTCCATCATTTGAAACAAATTGTACTTGGGATTAAGGGACATATTGTTAAATTTCAAAACAATAAGGAATAGGGACAAATTGATAAAATGTTAAATTAGTGGTGCCTTCCTGTATCTATACAAAGCTCAAGGGAAGGTCGATATAATTATCTATTTCCCTTGTCTTCCAAAAGGTGTAGGTACATTGTTTCCATGGTTGTTTGTAGTGTTTCATCTCATATGCTTTTCTTAATTTTCAGTAACATTGAACACTATATTGTTTTTCTAGGTTGATCGAGCACAAGAAGTGTATAAGATGATCCATAAATATAAGATTAAGGGAACCCCAGAGGTTTACACCATTGCTGTTAATTGTTGCAGCCAGTCGGGTGATTGGGAGTTTGCACGCAATGTGTACGATGACATGACTAAGAAAGGCGTAATCCCTGATGAGGTAATATTGTTATTGTTAGTTTTTCCTCATGACTTGGCTTGCACAATATTGTTTTTTATGCGTACTTGTAGAATTGTGATTCTTTTGCATTCAGTAAATGTTTAGTTTGGATAAGCTAGAGAGTGTAGGAAAAAGGGACTTTAGGTCCGCTCCTGATTAGTTAATGATTCAGATTGCAGCAAGTATACCAGCTTATCTTTTCTTCATGTGATCTTTGCAGTCAGTTTCCATTTATAAAATCTCGTCCCAATTTGAATGGTCCTAGCAATTTTTTTAATTGTTTTTTCCTTCTTATTGCAGATGTTTCTCAGTGCATTAATAGATGTTGCAGGGCATGCTGGTAACGTAGATGGTGCCTTTGAAATCCTACACAAAGTTAGCAACCGAGGAGTACATGCTGGGATTATATCATATAGTTCATTGATGGGAGCCTGTTGCAATGTATGTATCACCAAAGCAATCACAGAAACATTTTCTTAATTAGGCAAAGATGATTCCTCTGTGTTTCAAAAAGTAATCTTGAATATACATACTGAAAATGAATATCTACTCAAAAATCTCTACACTGATATGTGGAGGATGTACATTAGATGATATTATGCGCCCCTGTAAACCCCCCACCGAAATATTGCACTGAAGGGTTATACTCATACATAATTCTTTAATATCTTTCTAACTATTTGACTCTAAGAGGGTATCTTACAGGCCTCTTTTGCCAACCTCAGTTAAAAGTATAAGTTTATAAGATACTTTCCAATTTTGAAGCTTATTCTTTCGCCTCAGGTTGTTTCCTGTAGGCCTAATGCTTGCTTAATTATGCAGTCATAAAATGGAGAGAAATTCCTTCATTAGTTTCTTACCTTTCTTTCCCTCTGATAGGGCTTAGGTGTAACTTATTACACTGCTGAACTTGCTGTAATAACAATGAAGTTTTCTCATTAATTGTTCCAGGCCAAAAATTGGCAGAAAGCACTTGAGCTATATGACAATCTCAAATTTATGAAATTGGAGCTAACTGTTTCAACTGTCAACGCTTTGATCACTGCACTGTGTAAGCAACTGTTCTTTCCTTTCTAAATATGACCAAAGACCTCTATCTCATATAAAACTGTTTGTTGATTGCTGAACAAGTATGCCTTTTATTTTAAGCAGCCTAACACCTCATGGCATAAAATTTCAGTACATCTACTTTGAAATTGCAAAAACTTCTCCATTGGGATAGAGGCCTAACTTCTTTAAGATTTTGGAGAAGTTTTCTGCCAATTTTCATGAGAAAATTGACATGTATCTTAAATAGAAAAGAAAGGAATATGGTAGTTCTCAACTTTGTTTCTCATCTTAGCATCATGCAAATATCAGTTTTATTCAAATTAATTTGAAACATGTCACGTTTATATATTATTTGAGTTAATACCACCAATGTAAACTAAAATGAGATGTTAATGTTACATCATCACATTCTACTTCTGCAGGCGATGGTGATCAACTAGAGAAGGCTATAGAAGTTCTATCAGAAATGAAGGCATTAGGATTGTGCCCAAATAGCATAACATATTCCATGCTAGTGGTAGCTTCCGATAAGTGAGTATTCTAGAGCTGGATCTAGTATTAAACAAACTTATTGCTCTGCATATAATTTTTTTTTATGAGGAACTCTTAAATGTATGTTGTTATTTTTGCACCATACTTGTAGAAAGGACGATATAGAAGCAGGTCTCATGCTCCTTTCTCAAGCTAAAAAGGATCGGATTGCCCCCAATCTCACTATGTCTAGATGCATCATTGGTAAGTATGTTGTGCTTAATAATTTTAGCTCCATTGTTGAACCCTTGATCATGTTTTTCCATTGTGTTCTATATGGCATCGAAATGAGTTGATTCTTCCTCTCATATTCTTTTTTTCATTTAAATAATTTCTATATTTGATGCAATTTAGGAATTTAAAAATTTGAAATAGTTTTGTTAAACTACCACTATTGTAAACTTTATATACAATGTTGGGCCCAATCTTATCAGTGTATGCTTTTGGGATTAATGGTAACTTAGCATGGTATCCTA
The DNA here is from genome assembly GCA_003254975.1 of Ochetophila trinervis. Lineage (NCBI taxonomy): Eukaryota > Viridiplantae > Streptophyta > Magnoliopsida > Rosales > Rhamnaceae > Ochetophila > Ochetophila trinervis. Next base: position 21,524 of record QANX01006601.1, read on the forward strand.
GCCTTTTATCTATAAAATATTGTGTTAGAATCCTACTAACCCCCAATTATTTTAATTAATTAATCTGTATGTATAAGGCACTGGCCTACAAGTGAGGAGGAGTGTTAAAACTACTTCTAGTGTTATAAAAATTCAGGTTTCTGTCCCAGATAGCTAAATATCAGCAACTTGCCTTCCTAGATTTTTCTAATGAGTCCAATACATGGTGTTAACTTTACTAACTTTTGGTAATTCTTCTCTTAAAATTGGTTTTTCTCTTTTATTTTTTGGGCTTGAGGGGGGATTAAGATATTAATCAAATGATACATGACTTTTATCATATTTATTTATAATTGCATGTATATGCTGGGTTCCTTTTTTTATTTTATTTTTTATTTTTTATGTTAACATGCACACACACACACACACACTTGTTTCATTCCTTTGATTCTATGGTATGCTACTATCAGCTTTAAGGAAAGAAATCTGGGATTGTGAAATTTTGGTGGTTTATTCTTGTTAATATCTTTGAAACTTGAAAAATGTTGAATTATTATTGCAACAGGTGTTTTCTGTTTTGAATTTTCTTTATCCTCTTATTTAATCTCTTTGAAGGCATGTGCCTACGGAGATTCGAGAAGGCTTGTACAGTTGGTGAGCCAGTTTTTTCATTTAACTCAGGCCGGCTACAAGTCGAAAATAAATGGTATTTGATACTTCAACTTCTGTTCAAATTTTCCTAGATTTTTTTTAATTTTGGGAAATAAAAAGCAACATAAATGAGTATGAACCTTCAGAGGAAGTGATGCATTTGTTGATGTCTTATTTATTACACAATACTTTAATTTAAATAGAAAAAAAGCACTCAAAAGTGAGAACATTAGACTAAAACTTTTAGGAACTGTAATTGGAGAATAAGTCTTAGTTTCTCTTCCTATAATTTTACCTATTGTCCTATGGTATAAGAAAATTTAGAAGATTAATATAGGTAACTCACTGATTGAATTTGTCTACGTGCTATGAAGTTTCCTGAGTTTGGGTTATTGGTTATGTTTCATGAATAGGAATCTAGGGTATGTTATATTCTTCTTAGCAATATCTGTGCTGCTGGATTACTCTACAGGACGTCATCAGCCTTAATGATCTACCGTGAAACAATCGTAGCTGGTGTGATGCCTTCAAGCGAGGTGCTATCACAAGTTTTGGGATGCTTAAAGCTCCCTTATGATGCTTCCTTGAAAAATAGGCTCATTGAGAATATGGGTTTGAGTGCTGACTCATCAAGACCATCAAAACTTTGTTCATTGATAGATGGCTTTTGTGAATATGACCCCCGTGCTTTTTCGTTACTTGAGGTTAGTTGGGATGAATTGTTAAATTTTTTTCTTAGACCCATATACTGTGTGATGAAACTAGCTTGCAACCAACTAATATTATAATGCAATCACAGGAAGCTGCTTCACTTGGAATTGTTCAATGTATATCCTTCAAAGAAAGTCCTGTTGTTGTTGATGCAAGGAAATTAGAAACACATACAGCTGAGGTGAGTCTGTCCTTAGTCAAGGCAACCTTTTCACTGTGGTTATTAGGTTTACCAAAATTTTTGGATCCTTTATGGAGAATTCTGATGCTCATCAACATCTATAAAGGGAAAAAAATGCTTAAACTGAGTATTTCAGATTATATGAATGTATAGTTTACAATGCAACTGTTTTGAATTTGGAAAAACTTGCGAACTTTTATATTTGTTATAATTGACAGTTGAACATTTTACATTCAACAGACTTTACATGTTTTGTGGTCCTTCTTTATCCAGCTTCCTTGCTTGTATGTTATGTATTTTTTAAGTTTTCTTTCCTTTCTTGGTTTACTTAAAGATTTGCTGCAGCTATATGTTATTCCTATATCCCTTCATTTTTGCTAAGTGCTGCAGAATCTCTTTCTTTCTCTGTTTCTCAATCACTAACACCAGCACAATGATTCTTTTAAAGATTCATGCTACAGAAGCTGAAATTGTCATATTAATCAATCTTACTTTAAAACTTCCCAGGTTTACCTTTTAACTGTGTTGAAAGGCCTTAAGCATCGGCTTGCTGCTGGTAAGATAATCTCATTTATCTCTTTTTTCTTTTGAGATTTTGATATTTTTCAGTTTCTGAGTGTGCTTAGTAAAATGGATGAATTGTGCTGAGTGTAATAGAGTGAAAATATTTCCCCTGTACAACAACTTAGATGGGATAATCAACGTTCCTTTGTGTATAGGTTAGTACTGAGTACCTTTTTCTATTTGTTGCAGGTTCAAAGTTACCTAACACAGCCATTTTACTGCCTGTTGAGAAGACACAAATTATGACTCCCAAAGGGGAGAAGACAATCAACCTTGCCGGAAGGTGAGATTAGGTTATCAATTACTATAAGCAATCAAATGCTTATTCACTGAACTTCTGTGTCTGGTTCCTAAAGATAAAATTTAATCAGTAGAATTTGTTGTGTGGGTAAAAGAACCTACAAGATGGCTGCATATGTACAGTTATTAAATTTTACTTATAGCAAAATAACATGCTAGGTTGTTCAATCACAATTTTTTTTAAAATGATTATTTTATGTAAGAAATTAAATAAAAAGGGAAATCAAATTTATTAATCTGCATTTGGAAATGTTTATTTGACGTCATGTGTTAAATCTGCCTCCACCTTCATGGGATACTTTTGGTCATAAATGATTGTAGAAGTTTTAGCAGTTGGACATTTGAATTGAACTATAAGTGATGGTCACGAGACAATATCACATGAACAATTTAGATTGATCAAACTCGACAATGCAATTCTATGAATAAGAAAGTTTTTTTTAACTAGCTTAGATTTGAAATTTCTGAGATACCATCCTATAGAGTTGTGTATGCCACATGCTATGATGGTACCAATCACTAAGACATGCTTTTAATTGTGGTTTTCATCTGTGCCTGCAAAGACTTTGTCATGGAAAGAAGCAAAGACGTAGTAACGATCTCTATCTTAATATGGTATTCATATTTAATACTTAAATTTTATACATGTAATTATTGACAAGGTAGGATGCGCTCCATAATTTAGCAACCTATGCACATTTCTTTGTTCCGATCTCTGCTAACAGATCCATAATGTGCATTGATTGAAATGTTATTATTTATTGCTAGGAATGTGACATCTTTTGCTCTGACAGGGTTGGCCAGGTAGTTGCATCATTATTGAGAAGGCTTACGCTACCTTACCAAGGAAATGAATCCTATGGAAAAATCAGAATTAATGGCTTGGCCATGAAAAGATGGTTTCAGCCAAAGCTTGCTTCTCCTTTCAGTGGAGAACCAGGAGAACTAAGCTCGCCTCAGTTCCGACTAGGAAAAGGAATTTCTCATCAGCAGCGTAACATTCGAACATCCAATCTATCATTGGATTACGGGGATAAAAGCTTATATTTTCCCTAGGGCATCTCATGAATTTTTCCTTACTTCAGCTGATGCTCTTTTAAGTTTTGGATTCCTATTTCTTCTACCACAAGCCTAACTTGCTACTTCATCCTTAGAAATTTTACATCGAAGCTTTAAGCATAAGTTGACGGCACTCTTCCTATAAAATCGTAGTAGAGTTTGGTGAGCTGAGGAATAAGAAAACGAAAGAACCTTTTGGATTTGGAAGTCAATTCATGCTGAGAGGAGAAATGCATGGAGTAAGTATGAAAACTTCCATTTCGACATGTTCGCTCAATGCATACACGCCCCGCCAGATGCAGTTTCTTTGTAGTCTCCAGCTGCTTCAGTGGATGTCCAACTCAGTTGGCAACATGAGGCTCACTAATTGGAAGGTTCTAATGATAATGCTGTAAGTTTGTAGTATAAAAGAGATATAACATCTCTGGTGGCAGTACAGCTTCAGGCTCAGCTTTCTCTCCCTCTTTCTTCCATTTTGTTTTGGAATAAAGAGTGGAGAATATTTACAATTATTTTTTAATCTATGAACATTTTGTTGCTCAGAAAATAAAATCAATTTGCTCCTACAAATACAATCTTCTATATAGTTTGCCACTTCACAGGATTGGTTCGTACTTAGAAATGACCAACTAGTTCACATAATCTGTTTACAAACAGAACAATTTTGGAGTAGCTCCTAGAAAATATATGAAAATAATCTAGAAACGGGGTGGTTCGTAATATTCCATTAAGATTTTAAAGACTGAAACTCAATTATATATGTTGCTCAACCAAAAGAGAAAGCAACTCGACAGGATTGAATCTGTGGCTCATCAGCATGATCAGCCCTACATGCCAAAAGCATGAGGTTGATGACGCAGAGGTCCCTTGAAAATTATCAAAAGGGCATACAAACGTAAAATTCACATCAAACAAACAAATTAATAATAATAAACAAAAACAATCCCATGTGATGTTGTCTCTCATAAAATTTAGGAACAAAATGCAAAAATTCATGATGCTATCACGGCCCTCCTCTTTTTCATCAATCTCAATTCTCGTAATGGATGAATCAATCCCATGTAATATACATGATTCTTCCTTGAAAATTTCTTTATTTTGATTCATCTACCATTTTTTTTTACCCATAAATCAATGCTAGTTAGTTTATCATATCAAACCAGCAAAATTTGACATATTTAATAATGGTTGCATTGGGAGACCCGATGACAGTAAACTATATATCTACAAATAGACCTGGCAATGTGTCGTGTCGTGTCGTGTCGTATCGTGTTCGTGTCGTGTGGTATTCGTGTTCGTGTCAAAATTTTCTCATCTAAATCCAACCCGTTAAGCTTTCATGTTGAAATATATAAACCCAAACCCGTTCATAAAATTATCGTGTAACCCGTTATCCAACCCGTTAACATGTTAACTTTTTTCAAAATTATTTAAAAAAAATAAAAATATATTTGATTTATAATTCATAGTCTATACTAAAAAATAATGAAGCAAAGATATATAAACATAAATATTTGAATCTTTTTATAAATAAAAAATAAAAACTAAAACAACATACTTAATTCATATTAAAAAATAACAAACCACACAAACGTAATACTTAAATCATTCTACAAATGAATAATAAAAATTTAAAACAATATTGTTTGAAATAACAATAATACATAAATATATTTAATTTCAACCACATTTTCATTTTTTGCATAGACAGTCTGATGCATATGACATCTTCAACCATAATGAGCACAACCTCAAAAGCAAAACACCTAAAAAAAAGTTAAATTGTATATTATTATCCAAATTGATATAGAAAAATTAAATAATGCATACCACTTAAATTTCATTACATCTAATCATCAATAGAAAATGTGTTAGAGCATTGTCCTAATTTAGCTTGTTCAACACTTGATGTAATGACATCTTCTGTGAGTTCTTCTAAATTAATGGCATCATCTAAAACTGAATATATAATAAAATTAAAAATATTCATGTTAAAAAAATAGTAATATATATATATATATATATAAATGTAAATTTAAATTACTTCCTTTTCCAAAAAGTCAATCTCTTGTACATAATAAAGCTTATACTACATCTATCTTTATTAGTAAATTAAGTTTTATATATTAATAAATTACTAAAATGCCATTAAGGACTAATGGGTCCTTAATGAGTCTAACGGGTTTTCGCGGATAAACCCGTTAAGATAACGGGTTCATAACGTGTTGACCCGTTATCAACCCAACCCGTTTCAGACAAACCCAAACCCGTAAAAATCGTTCGTGTCCGTGTCGTGTTAACGGGTCGTGTTGAAATTTGCCAGGTCTATCTACAAATACACATATATATATATATTATAAATTAGAGAGGAAATATATTAATATCATATCATGAATCTTAAATTTAAAATATACCAATGAACTGTAATACTATAATTTAAATATAGACATATATATTGGTTAAACTATGGACTTTTACATGTGATTGTAGTTGTGGATGTGTGCAATATACCTAAAAATATTAAAAAATTGGCTTACTTATGTTACTTGATCTTCCCCCTCATCACTTTTTCTCATGCTTAAAGCCAAAATCTATGTAAGCCAAAATCTTTTCTTTTCGTCTATTCCCCGAGATTCTCTTATGTACGTACTAATCTAGTCGTCTTTAACAAATGCTAAATTTAAAACAATCTCTCAGCCAAAAGAATAAAAATTAAAAAAAAAGGTACTAAATTAAATCTCATATTCCATCACCTAAGTTACTAACTAGACCTGGTAACGTGTCGTGTCGTGTCGTACTGTATTTGTGTCGTGTGGTATTTGTGTTCATGTCAAAATATTTTTATCTAACCCGTTAACACGTTAAACTTATTTTCAAAATTCTTTTTAAAAAAATTAAAAATATATTTGATTTATATTTTATAGTCCATACTAAAAAATAATGAAGCACAAACAAATATAAATATTTGTATCATTTTTCAAACCAAAAATAAAAACTAAAACAATATACTTAATGAATGTTAAAAAAATAATAAACCACACAAACATGTAAAATAATTAATAATTATGAATTCAAAATATGTAAAATATTACGAACTAAAGCTATATTAAATATTTATCGTAGTTAAGAAAATAAATATGCATTACAATTGTTAATTTAAAAATATTTATAAACCAAACTAAAATTCTACATCCAATAAAAGTAATAAAAAAGATAGAATCTAAAATAAAATATCAATATATAAATAGATATAAAAATTGTTATTTTTTTAATGAAATATAATATAAATTTTATACTTTTTTTTAAAAATTAATGTAAAAGAATAGTTATAAAGAAATAATTAAATTAATATTTTTCTTATCGTGTTAACATGTTTCAATCCGTTCCAACCTCTTTTGTTATCGTGTCTTATCGTGTGACATTGATATCAATCTAATTTATATATTGGAGACCCAAATCCGTAAATTATTGCATCGTTTTGTATAGCATTTTGCTAAGTCTAGTATTAACCCTTCAGTAAATGTTTGTCCAAAAAAAAAAAAAATTAAAAGTATATAATTTTTGGAAGTTGAATATTTCATTTCTCAAATGATATTTTAGGCGGAAAGAAAAAAACAATTTCTTTCACCACCTAATATTTACAGTGTACATTAAATAATAATAATAAAAAAAAAAAAAACCATCATTATCATAACGGGTCTTGCTCTCTCCTACAATAAAACTCTTCTAAATCACCAAATATCTAAGATTTTCTCATAAAACAAGCTAAAGAAAAAAAAAAAAAAAAAAATGGGGCTGCTTTTTTTTCTTTGGGTTCTTTTTTTTTTTTTTTCTTTTTTCGAAGAGGCATTATTCAGAAATTTGAGAAGTAAGACGAATGAAAATGGCTTCTCTGCATGGGATAGTAAGACCACCCATTGGATGATTAAATCCAAACTCTTCCTCGGCTCTATTAAGCAACTCTCTGAATGAAGGATGGTTCAAATATGATATTGGAACCACAAATCTCTTCCTCTGAATCTCTCCCACATAAACTGCAATGTGCCCTTTTGGCACATTTGAGTGATGCTGATCATGATAATGATGATTTCTAGATTGCAGCATTTTCAGACTTCTAGTTGTCAGCCTCATAATACCCATTTTCACAGAAGATAGCTCTCAATTCAGAAATTCTTGAAAGGTATTTTTTAAAGTAGTAGTTTTTTTTTTTTTTTTTTTTCCTTAAAGCTTTTAGCCTTTTAGGCTTATAGACTTATGGTTATATTTTGTAGTATTTATAGGGGGGAGGTACAAATATAATCTTCAAGTACGGCTTCGGTGTGGTGGGTGTGAGGTCAGACAAGTGGCTACTAGGGACTTACGAGGACTCATTTCTATCAAACCTTCACATGGCATTTTTTTTTTGCTGAAAAACCTTCACATGGCATTGCTCATTTACTTCAACAACTTCTCACTCTCTCTCTCTTAAATTTTATAATTTTCACCAATAAATTATGGAGCTGAGTAAGCAGGTCCACTTGTGCTGTGAAGTTATGGTCCAATTAAAAACACTCATGGCCAGCGTCACCGTGTTGGCCCAATTCTCAATGCACCAAAAACCATGGCCGTACACAGGAAAAATGGAGATATGTGCATGGAGAGAGCTAGGTTTCCAATCCATCACCATCATTGCAAAAACTTAGTAGAATGAGCCATTTATAATAAAAATGTACAATAATTATTTTGTATGATTCATATTGTGTAAAATTCTATATACATATATAGTTTTTTTTTTTTGGTATTGAGCACAAAAGAGAAACCCCAGAAACAGAGAAATTGCACCATAGAAGGGAATAAACATCCTTCTGAACAGTACTAAAATTATAGATAGTTTGATTTACGTTGGATCTGATACTTGACAGTTGTATTAATTTTAATAATATAGTAGTTTGTATGTACAATCTAATTGTAACTCAGATAATTATCTGAATTTAATTTTTTTCATCTACGACATCAAAAGAAAAAATTAATATTACAAACCCATTTGTTTGTAAATGAGATTGAAGAGTGAATCTAACATCCTAATTGATTTTCTGAAAAGCTGACCTTTTCCAAGAGCAAAATAATGACTAGACATTTTAATTGGAAGAACATTAATAATTGTTAATATATAATACATAATTAAATATTAAATATCTACAAAAATTGAGATGGTTACAAATATTAATAATATAGTTGTATATAAGGTTGTCTCGGTGAAGATCAAATCCAGCTACAAATTATGACAATCACGTAACAGTATTATGTATTATGTAATTCAATATTATTATTTTATAATAAAAGTCATATATATATACTTTTAAAATAAATAAATAAAATTTACTTTATTTTTCAATAGTCTCCTTAAAAAAATGGGACAAATCATAAAATTTATTTTCATATACAGTTAATTGTTTGATTGACCAAATAAATTATAATTAGTTTTATCCAAAATTTAATCTGTATATATTTTTGGTAATTAATCACGAATCTTTTAATATTTCACAACTAATTTTGTTTTCGAGTGCAAATATATATATATATAAATACATATAATTTTTTTTTCTTAATAAAAGACTTTTTGTTTAGAATTTATCCATAATAACATATATTTAAAATTGAATAGACGTGATAAAAAAATTTACATGTCTATTTAATTTTGAATATTTATTTTTCTAGACAAATTCAAATAATATAAAAATTTTAATAAAAAAATTACTGTATATATATATATATTTGATAACAAATGTAAATTGTTAGGAAGGATACCATTAATTAATTGAGTCATAAAATTTGATTGTGAATGTTAATTATATTCGGTAGCAAAATATTTAATATATCCTACTGAATATTGTATTTATGACAAAAAGTGTTTTGGTAATACTTTTTTTTCTTTGCAAAAAAATAATAATTTGTATTAAGGATTTGCAATAGTACAAATGTCATCCTAAACAGCTTGATTCAGCCATTTCGGACCAATTGCCACCCATAAAAGACCTTAATTTTACCGCGTATTGAGCTAACATATGAGCTACATTGTTAGACTCGCTATGAGCAAAATCAAAATGAAAATTCCTATACAAACTATACGATCAAGTAATACTTGACATTTTTTTAATATTTTTCAAATATACTTTCACATTTATTCATGCCGAGATAACTCAACAATGGCACAAGTGGACGATTTCAACTTCTAATTCTAGTTCTGGAGAATCTTGTAAAATTCATAATTCCTATGAAAAATAATAAAAATAATAAGATTGAGAACTCTGTCTTTATTAATTATATATATTTCTTAGAAATAGAGGGTTCCAATATCCCTGACAAAACTATAACTATTGGACTGTTCACGAAAGACACCTTGCAAGAGAGAGAGAGCATTTACAAATAATAGACTGTGTACGTATTGGGCAAGTCTATGATTCCTATGAACAGTCTTAATTAATGTGTTACGTTATCAGTCCTTTTACTATGTTTAATTAATTCAATAGTTTATTCTAGAATATTATATTTTTTTATTCTAGTATAGACTATTATGTTTTTTACTTAATAAAAAAGACATACATGTAGCAGAGTTATAAGTTCAGAAGTTATTTAATAAGTGGATCAAATTCAGACGTTTTTTTAATTCAATAAAAATCCACACTGAAAGTTCATTTTACTAGAAACTTTTTCTTTCTCGTACAGTAACAGCAGAAAATAATATTCCAGTCCAAATATAACTATCAAAACATTATAGACTATTATTCTAGACTATTAGATGATTGCCTTAGAAATGCAAAACTAGACTGTATTTGAACTATTTGAAATCATGTAATATCAAACTTAATTAAATTTAAAATTATATAATTTCATCGTTTTATTTTTACCTTCATCGCTATTTATTACTTTAACATTACCATCATTGAAAAAAATTACCCTAAAACTGAACATTTTTTTTTTCTTTTTGGAAAAGTATCAATTCAATTGATAGTATTTTAGTTGGAGTAATTTTAGGGTACCAAATTTATTAACTTTTTTTTTTCCGCTGAAACAAAATTTATGAACTTATTTCTTTGGGTTTAACCTTCACGATTATAGAAACATTATTAATTTATTAACTATTACTAAATTATCAGATTATTGAATACTAAAAAATTAAGTTAAATAAGTTTAGTAGCCATATAACATTTCTTTTTTTATTCAGTTGTCATTTACAAAAAAAAAAAAAAAGCAAATATCAATTGCTACCTCAAAATGTTTTACTTGCAGTACTAGTAGCGGTGAAATGCTCCAACCATAAAGACTATTAAAAAGATCAAATTGAAACAAAATTTTATATATATATTGAATCTGATCAGGTGCTAAATACTTATAAATTAGCTCATTTACTAATTTATACATATAGCTATATATATATATATATATATAGAGAGAGAGAGAGAGAGAGAGAGAGAGAATAGTGAAACAGTACTGCTATAAAGCATTTAAAGAAGAAACTACAGCAATAAAATGTTGTTGAGCACAAGGAATGGTGATTCCACCCATCTGATGATGAAATCCAAACTCTTCAGCAGCCTCAAACAGCAAATCTTGGAACAAAGGATGTTTCAAGTATGTTACAGGAACCACAAACCTTTTCTTATTATTTTCTTCTTCTCCAACATAAATTGCAAAATGACCTTTTGGGACAACACTGCTCGACCTCCTTTGAATTTGATGGTGATGCTTTCTCTGAATCATTTGCTTAGCATAAACTACCATCTCTGGAAGACCAACACTCATCACTTTTCTAAGAATGAATCACAAATACAAAGCATTAGTTTTTCTCTAAACCTGAATTTTGGAGTGCATATATATATTGGAAATAAGGGTCGGCTTCTGTTCTTGCATCATAGAAATTTTGTATGGCTGTGTCATGTTGCAGCTGTCAAGTTGACTAAAGGGACCCACACACACACATATATATGACTATAAATAGAATGGTTGGTTTCGATCACCTACCGTTTATTAATTGTTTTCCACAGATATTCATGATAAGTACATACTGGCTACCCACGCAGAAAAAGTACACACTTGATTTCATCAAGATGAGAGAGATTTTGAATATCCTTTTATCTTTTTGTTAGTAAATAAGATTTGAATATCCAATTGATTGTTAAGAAAAATATAAAATTAATTAAATAATATTAATCATTTATCTTCTAATATTTTAACTTTTTTTAATGAAATAGTGACCCACTTTGTATCAAAACCAAAAAATAAAAATTAAGATTTTAAATTCAAAACATATATTGCAAGTCTATCCAAAATGGAAGATAACTTTTTTGCCTTTCTAATATTTATAAATTTGAAAATTCAACATATATATTTTCTGGTTGATGATGGAACCAACCATTCAGAATTGCAAAACCACACCAATTTTTGTCTTTCTATATATATAATTTTTATTTTTTATTTTTCAAAACGTGTAGTAGTGGCTACTGCTTTGATTAATTTTATCCATCGGATTTCCGATGTTGTTCTTGACGTAATAGATGACTATTAATAAGTGGTTTTTCTGAAATTCTTGAGAATGAATAAAGATTTTATTATCATTATTATTATTACTACTACTATTATTATTATCACCATCATCAAATAAAGTTGGTTCAATTGATTTGCCCACATTTACATTAGAAAATATGAAACATCAAAAAGTAGAAAATTTTAGATTTTTTTATATTTTAGTTTTCTTTTAAATTAATAAAATAATAATAATAATAATAATAATAATAATAATAATAATATATTATCACTTTTCCAGGATATGAGAACATAGTGCAATAATGTTGTTGAATCGGCATTATCTTGTTTGCTAATTGCCCATACCTATATACCTGAGCAACTATAAATTTAATTTTCTGTTGCAGAATTTATTAAAAATTGCAATTTTTTTTTTTACATTTTCTTTTTCTATTCGGTCAAGATGGAGATGCTTTCTATAATTGATGCACATGATGAATCTACTTGTTCCTTCAGATATATAATGAAAAGTGTTTGACGTAAGAATCAGTGCATGCATGTGAGTGTGATATTATATATATATAAATATATATGCTGCAGAAAGTACAACTTATATATTATATAATATATAAACCTGCGCACATATATATATATATATATATATATATATATATATANACTACAATATTAAATTCAAATTAAAAATATTACAATTCAAAATCTAAATTAAAACAAAATATTACAATCCAAACTAAAAATTAAAAATATATATTAGTTATATATATTATTAATAATAAAAAATATTATAAATGTATATAATATTAAGTGCGGTTTGCGGTTTGGTCTGGTCAAAAAATTATCCAAACCGCAAACCAAACCATTAATGACGGTTTTTTAACATAGTAAACCAAACCAAACCACTATCTTCTACAAACCAAACCAAACCGAACCAAAAGCAACGGTTTGGTTCAGTTTGAACGGTTTGGTTCAGTTTTGCCCACCCTTAGTTTTCAGGAGGAAATTTCGACTGAGAGTCAATATATGAGGCTCCGAAATGAATACCCACATAAATTGGCGACTAGATATCGTTTTCATTCATGCCTGTCTATCGAATATTTGTGGTCTGATGATGCAAACCATAGTCTCCACCAGTCAATATTAGTATGCGTTTTTGGCTTTTCAAATAAAATAAATATTTCTAATAGAATCAATATTTCTAAAAACTTGATTCTACTGATCAGAAGTTGGTCAACCACTTATACATATCATATATCTTAATGTCTCACAATAAAAACAAACTACAGTATATGTAACACAGGTAGAGAAAAATATAAAACAAAAATTTTAAAATTCAAAAGTTCAAACTCAACAACTCTACTAAAAAGAAAAATTATAAAAAAAAATAAGGGATTAATGATACAGTATATTCAACTAACTCAAAAATTGAATGATTTAGATATTCAAAAATTCCAACTATGAAATACAATTAATATAGTTCACTAAAAATATATTTACTTACACGGCTATATTGTAACAAATTTGGGGGATACAATCTTATATATAGTAATTAGGAATAGGTGGATTCACTAATCCGAGAAGTAAGATCAATAAAATGCTTCTCATCGCAGGGAACAGTAAGGCCACCCATTCCATGATCAAATCCAAACTCTTCGGCTGCCTTGTTCAACAAGTCTTTGAAGAGTGGATGTTTCAAGTAGGAAATCGGGACCACAAACCTCTTCCTCCTCCGTTCCTCATCGTCACCGACATACACTGCAAAATGCCCTGATCTGCACTGCTTCGACTCCGTCGGCGCCGACCTCCGATGAATGTGTTGCCTTGCATGTAAAACCGCATTGAGAAGACGAAGACCACCCATAATTTCTAGCTAGCTCTCTCTGAATTGGACAACCTTCAAGTGCGACTATATAATATTGTTACTTTGAGAGAAAAGAAATATATATTGATGAGGGTTTGATTTAGAAGTGGGTATTTATAGGAGAGAATAAGTTTTTGATTGGAATTAATGCATTCAGGAGTAAGAGTTCTGATTAATCAACATGTTCTTTGTTCTTTTCTTTAACAACTTTTATTGGTTGCTAAGAGAACATGTACTTTTTGTCCTCTCGTGCATATATATCGATACCCACTTTTATGATTCTGGCTTATATATGTTTCCGACTCAACTTCTATTTGCCCACAGGTTTCCATAAATATATATATATATATATATATGATATTATATTAGGACTTTAGTATTTTGGAAATATAATTCTCATTCTATATGGGAAACAGTAGTGTCCAAGTACTAATACTTGTCACAAAAATTAAAGCTGTTAAAGATTAGATTTCATATGTATATCTAATTATGTCATAATCTAATTACTTACAATCAAAATTAATACTTTGGAATTTGATAATTCTCTTTCTGATTGGATTATGATATTATATTAAAGTGAATGATTTTAAAAACTTAAACTATTAGAATTTGAGTTTTATAATGTGCATATCTAGCTATAAAATGTGACTATATATTTAACTGTAATTAATTAATATCACTGTAACATCTAACATTTGTCACATCTCTCTAGCTATATCTTCCAAACTATATTACATGATCTTTTTAGAATTATTTTTCAATTTATAATGAAAAATTCAATAATTTTACAATGAAGATATTTTTAACTTTTAAATTAAAAGTATATCAAAGTAGAACTGTTATTAATTTTTAAACTGATGTGATGTGTAATTCATGTGCTGATAAATATATTTAATATTTAAAATTAAAGATATTTTTATTCTTGAATTACTCATATATAAAAAAAAATTTATTATTTAACTATTAAAAGTTGAAAGATAATTTTCGGAAACAAACTGCCGTTTTTTTAAAATTAATGTTTTGAAATCGAAACAAAAATCTGATGATGTCAGGTATGGAGAGTATATCTTCTTATCTATTAACAAATATTGGGAAAAACGCATAAAAAGAAAATAAATATTTTTTTTTTGGGTTGGTAAATCAAAATATTTTGGAGAGGCAATTTGGCCCAGATAAATAAATAAATAAATAAATAAATATATTATAGAAATATGTGTTAAAAGTAACAGCAGTCTTCCTAAATCTGAAAAGGCAATTTGAGAACAAGGGGTTATCAATCAGGCATACAGCGCATGTGGCTAAGTGACAGTGATAAGTTATTCATTTATAATTTTTGATTTTGATTTTTAAATTTTTGAAAAAAATAAAAATAAAAATGTTTTTAATAATCATTTTTATTTATTTTTTAAAAAATTAAAAATAAAAATACATTTGAAACAAAAATCATTTTTATTTTTTAAAATACAAAAGTTATTTTCACTTTTCTTTAACAAACTAAAAACGTTAAAAAATCATTTTCATTTTCAGTTTTCACTTTTTTTTTTTTTTTTGTCTTTTACAATGTCAAAATACAAGACAACTCAAACAAAGTTTGAAACTGAGACCGCCAATACTGGCACCGTCCAGATGTGGCCGAGACTGCCCCAGTTGAGGCCAAAGCTTGGGACCGCCAGGTCGGGCAAGAAGTCGGGACAACATGATCGAGGCCGGAACCCGGGACTGCCTAGTAGGGGCTTGAACCCAGGACCTCTCGGTTGAGCTGGAACCCAAGACTCCCCGGTTGAGACCGGAACCTAGGACCGCTCGGTTTGGGCCGGAACTCGGGACTGCTCAGTCAAGGCCGGAACCCGGGACTGCCCGGTCTGGGTCGGAACCCAGGACCGTCTGGTCGGGCCAGAACCCGGGATTGCCAGGGTCGGGGGCGAAACCCAAGACCTCCCGGTTGGGCTGGAACTCGGGACCGCCCGGTTGGGTCGAAACCTGGGTCATGCTAGAACCCAGGATTACTCGGTCGGGCCAGAACCCGGGACTGCCTGATCGAGGCCAGAACCCGAGACTGACCGATCGGGGCTAGAACCCGCGAACCTCGGTCGTGCCAAAACCCGAGACCGCCCATTCGGGCCAGAACCCAGGACCTCCGGGTCGGGTCGAAACCCGGGTCAGGCTAGAACTCGGGACTGCCCGGTCGGGCCAAAACCTGGGATTGTCAGGTCGGGCCAGAACCCGAGACTGCTCGATCGGGGCCAGAACCTGGGAGCCCCAGTAGTGCCGAAACCCGGGACCCCCGGGTTAGGCCGGAACCTAAGACCGCCCGTTCGGGCTGGAACATGGGATCGTCCGATCGGGTCGAAACTCGGGTCAAGCTAGAACCCGGGACCGCCCGGTCGAGCCATAATCCAGAACTGCATGATCGGGGCCAGAACCCATGACCGACCGGAAGGATTGGAGCCCAGGACCGACCGGTCGGGCTGGAACCTAGGACTGCCGGGTCGGAGCAGAACCCAGGACCACCTGGTCGGGGTTGGAACCCAAGACTGTCGGAGTCGAGGCTAGAACCCGGGACTGCCCTGTTGGGCTGGAACTTGAGTCTTTCCAGGTTGGGCTAGAACCCAGGTCCACCCGGTCGGGGCCAAAACCCAGGGATTCTAGGTCGGGCTTGAACCCAGGACTACTCGGTAAGGCCAGAATCCGAGTTTGACTAGAACTCAGGACCACCTGGTAAGGCCAGAATTTAAGACTGCCCGGTCAGGGCCAGAACCCGCAATAGCCCAGTTAGGCCAGAATCCGGGACTGCCTTGGTCGGGGCTGGATTTCGGGACTGCCCGGTCGGGCTGGAACTCGAGTCCTCCCGAGTCGAGCTGGAACCCAGGTTCACCCGGTCGAGGCCGAAACCCAGGGCTCCCCGGTTGGGACCGAAACCCAGGACCGGTCGAGTCAGGCTAGAAATCGGACCGAAACCAGTTTAAATTTATTTGTAAAGTTTTAAAAAAATATATAAAAAATTAATAAAAAAAATAATGGTCACCAAAAATAATTATTTTTAAAAAAAAAATAAA
>QANX01006603.1:7287-53787 GCA_003254975.1 Ochetophila trinervis
AATAGATACTTCAAGCTTTTGTGATCCGTGAATATTTGGCAGGTGGTTCCATACAAATAATGCCTCCAAGTCTTGAGCGCATATACAACTGATGCTAGCTCTAGATCATGCATGGGGTAGTTCAACTCATGTTTCTTCAGCTGTTGTGAGGCATAAGCAACTACTTTCCCATGCTGCATAAGCACACATCCTAAGCCCTGATGTGAAGCATCGGTGTAGACTACAAATCCTTCGTCACCCTCGGGTAACGTAAGCACTGGTGCCGTAGTCAGTCTTCTTTTTAACTCTTGAAAGCTCTCTTCACATCTATCGTCCCATACGAACTTAACATCTTTTCTTGTTAACTGGTGAAGTGGTCCGGCTATCTTAGAGAAGGCTTCTATGAAACGCCTGTAGTAACTAGCTAAGCCAAGAAAACTCCTTACTTCTGTAACGGTAGTCGGTCTCTCCCAGTTCAACACTGCCTCCACCTTTTGAGGATCTACAAAAATCCCATCTGCTGAGACAACATGACCAAGAAATCCTACTCGATCTAGCCAAAACTCACATTTGCTGAACTTGGCATACAATTGATGTTCTCTCAAAATCTGCAAAACTCGTCTCAAATGCCTCTTGTGCTCGACTTTGTCCCTTGAATAGATCAAAATGTCGTCTATGAACACGATAACAAATTTGTCCAAATAGGGTCAAAAAACTCTACTCATCAAATCCATGAACGCTGCTGGAGCATTAGTCAATCCAAAAAACACGATAACAAATTTGTCCAAATAGGGTCGAAAAACTCTATGCATCAAATCCATGAACGCTGCTGGAGCATTAGTCAATCCAAAAGACATCACTAGGAACTCGTAATGTCCATAGTGGGATCTAAAGGCTGTCTTTGGAATATCAGATTCTCTAATCCTCAACTGATGATAACCTGACCTGAGGTCAACCTTCGAAAATACTTTAGCTCCTTGCAACCGATCAAACAATCAGTAATCCGTGGGAGTGGATACTTATTGCGGATGGTCACTTTATTCAGCTGTCGATAGTCAACACACAACCTCATCGAACCATCTTACGATAAAATATTTTCAAAAATCCGTAACTTTCTTTGATACTTAGTAATTTTTGTTCATATCCAGCAATTTTGTCTTACGGTGCCATATTTTCCAAAATCCGTAACTTTCTTCCATACTTAGTAATTTTTGGTCCATATTCAGTAATTTTGTCATACGTTGTAATATTTTCCAAAATCCATAGCTTCCTTCCATACTTAGAAAATTTTTCCCATATTCATTAATTTTGTCAAACCTCATCGAACCATCTTTCTTCTTCACGAACAAAACTGGCACTCCCCACGGTGAAACACTCGGACAAACAAAACCTTTGCCCACCAGATCTTGCAACTGGTTCTTCAGCTCCTTCAGTTCTGCTGGAGCCATCCTGTACAGTGGTAAAGATATAGGAGTAGTACCCGGAACTAGGTCGATTCCAAAATCAATCTCCCTTTCTGGAGGTAATCCTGGAAGATCTTCGGGAAACACATCCAGATAATCTTTCACCACAGGTAGATCCTCTAGTTTGATCTCGCTGACTCTGGTGTCGATCACGTGAGCTAAATACCCGACACAACCTTTATGTAACAAACGACGAGCAGTAAGGGTAGAGATCAAACCTGTGGGACTGCCTCGCTTGTCTCCATAGAACATCAGTACTGGAAACCCAGGCCTCTCAAAAGTCACTATCTTAAGACGACAGTTCACTGAGGCATAATGCTCCGTAAGCCAATCCATACCAAGAATCACATCCACATCATACAGATCCAAGAGAATCAAATCTACTGTCATAACTTGATCTCCGACACACAATAAACTTCCCTTCAGCACCTGGCTAGGCCATAGGGATTCTCTCGCAGGAGTAGAGATCTCCAAGCAGCTCTCCAAAGGATCAGGTGTAACTCCCAAACGAGCTGCGACACCTCGGGACACAAACGAGTGTGTTGCCCCCGAGTCTATAAGAACACGAACATCAAAACCAAAGAGTGGAAGTGTACCTGTAACCACATCTGGTGAAGCGTGTGCCTCCTGCTGAGTCATGGCGAAGACCCTACCGCACCCTGCTGGTCTGCCTCTCTGTCCGGTACCTCTCGCTGTCGTAGTGGGGCGAGACGCAAATCCAGAAGAACCTGATGCCTGTCCAGTATGCGGAGCCTGCCCTCTGGATGCTCTAAACTGCTGTGGCGCATGGCTAAAAACTGGCGTGCTCGTCCTGGTACCAGTAAGAAGGGGACAATAGTTCCTGTAGTGCCCAGGCTGTCCACAGTGATAACAAGTAGGCCCTAGCTGACAAGGCCCACTATGGTACCTACCACAACTGCTGCAGGCTGTACGAAAAGTAGCTCCTGGAGATGAGCCCTGGGGTCGACTACCTCCACTGCTAGCCCCGGACTGACTGGACCTCTAAGAAGTGCTACCTCCGCGTGAACTCCTATGTCCGAAACGACCTCTAGATCTCTCACTGCTAGAAGATCTCGAACTGAAACTGCCTCTCTTTGATGACCCCTGGCTAGGTGTGCCAGCAGAAGAGTCATCAAAGGATCGACGCCTCGAAGCATGTAAAGTCAAAAGTCTCTCAACCTCTAAAGCAGCATCTCGCATTGCCTGATAAAAGATATAGGATGCACCACCAATATTGAGAGCAATGTCCGAATTCAACCCGTTCAGAAACCTATGCATCCTGGAATAGTCATCCACCACCAAGGTAGGACAAAAATCAGACAACTCTCGAAACCTCTGTTCATAAGCTGAGACCGTCATAGACCCCTGAACCAAGCACTCAAACTCCACCCTCTTCATCTCTCTAAAGGCTGGGGGACAATACTCATTAGTGAAGGCTTGCTTAAACTGCTCCCAAGAATGATGTCGGTTTGCTCGCTCTGTTACCCACCAACGGCGTGCATTTCCTTCCATAAGAAAGCCTGCAATCCTGACTTTCTCCTCATCAGAACAATCCATGCCTTCCTCGATGATCCGCTCTAAGTCACCAAGCCAAGACATGGCATACTCGGGGTCTCGATCTCCCGTAAAGCTAGACGCACCAAGCCTCCTGGCTTGCTCAACGGACGGACCAGAAATACTCCCTCTCCTCAAGGTCTGCGTCAAGCGCTCAAAAAGGTCTTCAGCTAAGGTCGGCTCGTCAGAGTCCCTCGACGTGGTCTCTCGAGCTCGTGGTCTACCCCGTCTCGGCGGCATCGCAAAAAAACAAGTATCTATCAAAGATTAAAACAATGAGAACTTTAGTACTGGAATAGGGTGCACCGAATGCGCAATTCCCTAGGAAAGTAAACCTAAGGCTCTGATACCAAGCTGACAGAACCCGCCCCAGAAATCCCTCCGGATTTCCCAGAGAGGCCCCGCCTGAGGAAGATTCCACCAGAACCCCTCGGGGCAACCGACAGAATCCTCCTCCGAAAGGGGTAATAATCAAATAAACAAGTAAACAATAATGGGACGAATAGTAAATAAGATATGAACGAAAAGTAGATAAAATAAGCACCACAATAAATTAACGAGTCATAATGAATAAATAAGAAACAATGTATGAAGTAGGTGGGAATGACAGAGCCACTAAGAGTGATAGACAAAAATATAAATGATACAAATCCAACATGAACAGAATAAGATCAGAGTCTAATACATAAGAAGAAGTAATAAACAGATGCGATAAGCGGATGCGATGCCGATGCGAAATGCCGATGGTAGTCCACGGGAACCTGCAACTAGGACCTAGGGAACGAAGTAAAAATAACAAAACGTGAGATATAAATATCTCCGTGAGTGCTCCTAGATAACTACAAAATACAATTTCAGCCGTTAAAACCTTTACACTCAAACCTCACGTCACTCAGTTGAAAGGTTCCCCGTTTTGAAAATCATTTCGCAAAACCCTCGGTTTACCCCAAATCATTAAATCAATAAAAACGGTTTAGGGGCGAAAACGTAATTTAAAACAATTATCGAAATCACGTACCAAACACTAAAAACGTAAATGAAATCCATAATAATTAATTGATGGTCAAACACAATTTCATAAACGATCAAGCAAATGGGTCAAAATCTGAAACCAAAGGCCATAGGCCACAATCCATAAAATCAAACCATCAATTTAAAATCAGAAACCAACCAATATAAAACCAAATCGGTATAAACTCAGCAAACAACAATTATAAAACCCAACCAGTATAAATCAGCAATCAATATAAAACCAAATCCGGTATAAAATCCGCAATGAATCAGAACCATCATAAAACCAACCGGTACCACAGCATATATCGTGCCGTGTGACCCTCAGCGTCCTGACGGCGTCACAGGCGGGGGAGGGGGGCTCAGTCATCACAACGAATCGGCGTCCCAAATCCGTCATGGCAGGATCCTCATCATCTCTCTCTCGACACGTGTCCGCAGCAGAGGATGGCATATATAATAATAATAATAATAATAGTACTAGCGCGCATAGAACTCATATAACTCGGTACATCTCGATACAGTGTGGTACTCCTCAAAATCATTTATAAAATCATCCATGATATCATCAATTTTTCAAATCCTTTATTTTTAAAACCATTTTGCAAATCCTTTTAATTTTAAACAATTTTCCAAAATCTTCTATTTAACAGAATTTATGAAAAGCAACAATTAGATCGAATACTAAAAATTTATCCCAAAATTTTCTTAAATTTCACAAAGTCACAATTTTTCTTTAAAATCACCAAATTTCCACAATATCGTAAAATCTCCAAAATATTTCAAATTCGCTAAACAACCAATTAAAACAAAAATTTCATAAATATTCCAATAAATATGAAATCTATCAAATCATAAAATCAACTCATGCGAATATTTAAATCATCATAAAACATATTTAATAATCTTAATTTAAATGCACAAGAAAATTTAATCAAAACAAATTAATAGAAATGAAATCAAATATATCATATATTCCCAAATTATTTAGAAAATAAATGCACTCACAGGTCTGAAGCGTGCTCCTGCTGGATCTCCGGTCCAGCCCTCGATTGCGTACGAGCACCTAAAAAGAATTTACCGAAAATAACTTTTTTTAAAAAAAATCGAAAAATTTACAAAAGGCTCGTAGAATCCTCTAAGCCTCCAAATACAAGATTAAAACACTAAATACTAAGATTGCCCAACATTTTCAGTAATTACGAAAATATCTCAATATTTTTGAAAATTACAAAAATGCCCTTAACGGCAAAAATCCCCAAAATTTGAATTACTCCGTCTCAAGTCAGATTTCAACAAACTTTATACCGAAACGAAATTGAAGATGCAAGGAACGAGAAACTACCTTCAATTTCAAGATTCGTTGTAGCAATTGATCAGAATCGATCCCGGAAGATCGGACCTCAACCGGAATTGGGCGTTTCCAAATCCGACCGAAATTGGGTCAAATTGACTGGACAGCAAGCTTGCCCACGACCCCCGGAACGCGTTGGGACAGGAGGTGAGCAACCACTCGCCGGCGGTGGAGCAAAACGGCGGCGGCGCGTGAGGCTCGGTCACGGCGGCGCGTGGGGCGCGTGTGGTGGTCGTCGGAGCTCGGAAAGTGCAGATCTGGTTGCCGGCGTGTTCTGAAGCTCGTGGTGGTGGCTGTGTTGTGCCACTCGCCGGCGATAGGAGCAGATCTAGCCGGAAATGTGACTGCCTCGGGGTGGTTTTTCCGAGACTTTGCGGCAGTTTTCCGGCGTGCTCCGGCAGTTTCCGGCGTCAAACTTGGTACCAAAAAGTAGATCGTCGCACCAGCTTTCCAACGGTACCAAGAACTCTCCTTAACTCCACCGGAACAATGAGATATGGCCGGCCAAAGGTGGTGTCGCGACTGTTCAAACTGTTCACGAGCTCTCGGTTTTGTTGCGATTTCCGGCGATCCAGGTGGTTTCACGGCGAACCACCGGTGGGGAAAGGAAGAGGAGGTTGCCGGCTTCAAGTTTCGTGTTGGAGCCGGTCCGATCCGGTGGCGGAAACAGCCGTTACCGGCGGAAGAAAGGAGGCGCGGGGGTGGCGGAAGTGACGCGGGTAAGGTCTGGAAATTTCCAGACTTGGCCAAAATTTAAGGATGCAGACAGGGGCATTTTCGTCCTTTTAAGTCCAGTCTCAACCAAATTACCTAATTGCCACTCACACAAATTTAACTATAACTTCTCGGTCTTAATCTTGAATCGAGCGTGCTGCTAGTCTACGAACTCGTATCGACTAGCTCTACACAACGGTACCCCGGTCAAAACCATAGCACGCTCACACAAAAAGTCAACTCCGAGCCCACTAAAAGTCAAACTGGTCAAACTTGAAAATTTTATTATTTTTCTCGAAACGGGATGTTACAACTTGGCCGTCACCAATTGTTTGTTTTTTTTTTGCGACATATGCATCACCAATTATTTCATTATTAGCGACGCATTCGTGCCGCCAATTGTCTATTTTTTGCGACGTTCAGCGTTGCTAATTGTTTCATATTCTCAATGCATATTATCCTTCGCGAATGTTTTTCACTTTCAGCGACATCCTTTTTGCAACACAAGATATTATGTCGCTATTTACAATTTACGAGGCTATTTTTGCTTCACCTATTAGGATTTTCGGGGTAGTAGTGGTTCTCTATCAAAGTACATTTCAAAAAGAAGATACAATGGAAGAAAACATGGAAACAATGCATTAGCGATTTTAAAAATATTTTTACTAAATAAGAAATAAATAGATGGTGAGAAGATTGAAATGGGTGATTGAAGTGATTTGAATGATATAAATATAACTAAGCAATAGTAAGTGGTATTGGCATTCATGGTTTTAAAAAAACCGTGGGGCAGAAAGATAACACTTAGGGTCACAGTAGCATCATGAATTAATACATTTTTTTACAATTTTTAAAATTTAATTATTTTAAAGTGGTTTTGACTTTGAGCTATACTCGTAAAGATACAAATTTCGTCTATAAAATAAATATTAGTGAATTAAATTTAGGTTTGTTAATTGTATGATTGTTTTTTATTTTGTAATAGATGTAGCTCGAAATTTTTATTAAATTATGACAATACATAATAAATAATTTCAATAAAAAGAATTTAAGATTCTAAAAAATTGTAATCTAGGATTACAAATGGTGCTACAAATTCTTATTAATTTTTTAACAATACATAACAAACAATTTTGGAGGGTAAGCATGTGTGATTTGCCATTAGCATTAGGAGGGATCCACTTTAATATGATGGCAAGCCTCAACCGACATGTACTAGGTTTTTGAAGAGTCCCACAAAACAAATAGCTTCTCCAAAGTCCGCTTTTATTGTCCTGAGAATGAAACCTTTCATATGAGTAAAAAGACGTGGATGTTGGTAATTTTCTTCGCAAAGCTCCACATCCACTTTTTAAGAAATCCAATCATCATGAAAAAATAATTTCTTCTTCTTTTGTACATTGGAAGGATACCAACACATTACCTAAAATAAAATAGGTGGTCCCTTATCAAAGTACATAGCAAAAAAGAAGATTAAATGGTTGAAAAAATGAAAATTGAAATATATTTACTAGAGATTATTACAAAACAGAAAATGAAATAGATGGTGAAATTAATGGATTGAGTTGTTTAGGTGCTTTGAATTTGAACAGTAAAATAGATAGAAAATGCAGAACAGTAAGTGATTTTTTAAACAAAACATGAGGAAGAAATATAACGACATTAATGGCCTCCAAAGTGTTGCATATAAGTGATTTTTTTTTTTAAATTTTAAAAATGATTTATGTAGTAAAAAGCAAAAAAAGAAAAATGGTTATGTCATAAGTATATTTATTTATTTTTAAATCATTTTTCAAATTTTTATTAAAGTACCAACTTACACCACATTGACTGTACTTTCCAGTGTCTGCATAGTGTATTGCATTTTTTTACCAAAATTGTGTCAATTTTTTTTATTAAAAACCACAAAATGACACTATTTGTATTGTCTAGTAAGTATCATATGGTTTAGGCACTTATGAGACACTAAAAACATCAAATAATGTCCCATAATCATATTTATGTTTTAAAAAAAAATTGTTTCAAAATTTTGACTAAAATACCACTTACGCTACACTTATATTACATATTAGTGTCGCTCAAGTGTATTACTTTATGAAAAAAAAAATTATATCAAAATATTTATTAAAATAATATCTACAAAGCGACACTAATTGTATTTCCAATGTGGCATTAGTATATTTATTTAAAAAATAATATTGGGTCAAATTTTTTTATTAAATTACCCACACATGACACTATATTCCACATTTAATGTTTAAATTTTTTTATTAAAAAGGTTATGTATTAAAATATCAACTTACACGACACTGGTTGTTATTTTGTAAGTGTACTACTTTTAAAAAAAAATAAAAAATTATGGTTGTTTTTTTTTTTTAAATATTTGTTTCAAATTTTTTATTAAATTACCCACAACCACAATACTATATTCCACATTCAATGTCGCCGACACTATGTATGTATAGTGTCCAACGCGACACTCTACATATATTCAATGTTGCCTCTAGTGAGAAAGATAAATTTTTGCTATTTATTCTTAGTTTTCATTATCATTGTTGAAAATTAACAAATGCGACATTGATATATTGAGTGTCGCATTTATGTTTTGGCATAAAGGTGCCGCGAACTCGTAAATGCAACACATGTTTACAAAATTGTCGCTAATGTTTACATACTTATTTTATTCTATTTTAATTGTTCAATGTGGCGATACTGATTTGTGTAAATGTTGTTTATTGTTTTAGCACAAGCTTGGCACCAACAAGTATAAGCGACATGTGCATACTACAATGTCGCTAAATGTTACATCAATTTTTTATTTTATTTAAGTTGTTCAATGTAGTGATGCTAGTTTGTGGAAGTGTCGTCTTCATTTTGGCGCAAGCAAGTATATGCTACTCTTACATACCAAAGTGTGGCTAGAAATTACATATATTTATTTTAATTGTTCAATATAGCGACATTTATTTATGTAATTATTGTTTATTGATTTGCCTCGAGCTTGACGGGAAGAAGTAAAGGCAACACTTTATTAATAAAAATGCTGCTATTAGTTGCATCATTTTTTTTTATTTGTTCAATGTAGTGACACTAATTAGTGTAAATGTTATTTATTTTTTTAGCACAAGCTTGGCAGGACCAAGTTAGGCGACACATTTGTACTAAATTGTCGCATTATAGATAAGTAATTTTTTTATATTAATAATAAAGGCGACACTTGGAGTTGTCAGTGTCCTGTGGAACACATGAATAAGCAATATTGTTGGCTTAAGGTGTCACGTGGATTTGTTCCCTCTTGATTTTTTTACAGGGTTTTTTTTTTATAGTGTTTTCTTTCTTGATTTAGGCAGCACAGATTTGGTGGAATGTCGCATTTGATATGGTGCGTAAGTGACTTTTTCACGTAGTGTTAGTTATTTTCGCGTATTGATTATTATTATCTTTTCAAATACCAGGGGATTGAATAATCTATATATCTAGTATTGATATGCTAGGATTTCTCTATGACTTGTATACATCCTCTATAAAACTAATTAACTGCCAATCAAAGAAGGGTTAAATTGTAAAGAATACAATTTATTTCCTACCAAATTTTTTTTTTTGAAGAAGAAAAATGGTTAATAGTAATTTAGTTACCTATAACTTGGAAAATTTTTACTTTGGACTTTCAAATTTAAATTAATGACTTTTATTTATTTATTTATTTATTATAAATTGGAAGAGAAAGAGTTTTTATCCAGATTAAGATTCAAGCTTTTGATTTAGAATTGTATTCTCAATAATTTTAATACTGAGCCATGCGAGTACTAAATATTGTATTCCATCATAATTCATACAAAAATAGAAAAAAGATAGCGAGAAATATATAAATAAATTTGACATTCAAATTGCAACGTTTTAATTTTATTTAATTTTTTTTCTAAATGCAATTCTTCAAACTATAGACACTGAATTGTAATTAACCAAAAAATGAAAAAGAAAAGGGAAATGATATTCATCACGTTTTGTTTTTTAATATATCGAACTATTACACGTACATCATCAAGGGCTTTGTGGGATCAATCATGAGCTTCCCCGATATTACCTGCCCAAATGAAAGTGATGTTAAATAAATGCAAGAGGAGCATGAGCATGTAATAGTGCTCCATTTGTTACTTTTCACACGAATAAGTAACAAAGAGGTTGATTGTTTCAAGGATGTCCACTTATTTATAAAGGTTGGTAGCCTATGGAGTGGGTGTGGGATTTAATTAAGAGCATCTTTGAATGTTGGACCAGTATCAGTATTCCTAAACTCTAGCTCCCAATTTGAAGTGGACGATGATGTTTCCTTCCACTAATTGAATGGATCTATATGTATTGTTTTTTGCTATAAGAAATTTGAGCCACAAGAAAGCAGTTTGTCATATCGAAAAAAGAGTTTTGGATAAACGATAGTAATTGAATCAAAACTCCAATGTATATATATATATATATACACACATATATATAAGAAAATTCTCTTATCCATGATGTCTTAGATATTTTTCATCTGGAATGGGTATTCATGATGGGCTTTGCCTGTAATAAATGTGAAAACTACAAAGATGATGGACAAAATCTGTCGTGAATATTCATCCCGGGTCAAAAAATTAATTCATGAGAGAAAGTCTATTTATATATATATATATATTATTTTCTTATCTCAAAAATTGCAGATGAATTTCATCTGAAGGGTTCGATTACATATGATTCAGCGTCTAATTACATGTAATCCGAAATTTTTCAACTTAAATTGATTCAAAAATTTTCAAATAAGAAAAAATTATATGTATATATTATATAATATTAAAAAAATAACAAATCATTTTTGACATTCAATTTTTTTCGATAAAAATGAATTAATATTTATCTAATTCAAGGGATAATTTTCATTAATTTCAAAACCATGTATTGCTGAAGTGCTGATTTCTCTTTTTGGTTGGTTGGATTACTCTTTCTCTCTTTCTCTCTTTCTCTCTCTCTTTCTCTCTTTTAGGAGAGGTGGCTATGCCACTATACTTTTCTGGAGAGACATTTAGTGCGTTTGATTGACAAAATTTGTGACTTGCATTATATAGTAAAATTCTATGACAAAATATTTTAATACTTGCATGTGTTATTTTTAATTTCACAGAAGAAGAAGGTAACTACGATGAAAAAATGATTCTCTCCTAAAGGAAATGCATTACGCCATTTAATTACTAAAGACAAGGATCCCATCCAATTACTAAAGACATATACCACCTGTCGACGCTAAACCAACAATATAATGACAAACCAAGTAACCCAATTTTCATATATCTAGAAACGACATTACATTCTCTTTGGATGTTGACCATATCTTTTAGTTATATAATAAACATCAACCAAATTGGAAGCCACAACATAGCAGAGAACTGCATGTGTGAAAATAATCATGCATTTAAAACACATACATACACCCGAAGAAAAATAAAAGAAAAAAATTGTAAACAAGGACTAAAAGATTCTATTTTTTGAATTTGTGAATGAAAATGAAAGATGCTTTTAGTTTTTAGCTTTTCCTTAACAATCAATTTTAAAAAAATTTGGATTCAAAAGCATACACTCATGTTTAAAAGAAATTAAAATACCAAATCACCATATTAAGCAAAACCCACAATTAAATAAACACCAAACATATAGTTATTCAATAAGATATCAATCTACTTACCAAAACAAACATGTTTATTTTTTTTAAAGATAGGATAGTGATTAAAAACTCTAAAATCACTTTGTAATCCAATAACAGCAGCCCCATAAGAACATCTAAAATTACATAACTACATTAAAAGAAAGCATAAATCAAATATATCAATTGATCACTACAAAAAAAATTGACCTTTTGTGACGGAAAGCTTTGTGACGGAAATGTACCCGTCACAAAAAACAGTTTTCTGTGACGGAAATTTCAATTTCCGTCACAATTGTAGATTCATTTTTCATTATTTGTGACAGATTTTTTGCCGTCACTAATCCAGCTGGGCGGGAACAAATTTTTGAATTTTTGTTTGCATTTAGTGACGGAAAATGACAAATGTCGTCACTAATTGCCTTCCAAAAATCNGACGCTAAACCAACAATATAATGACAAACCAAGTAACCCAATTTTCATATATCTAGAAACGACATTACATTCTCTTTGGATGTTGACCATATCTTTTAGTTATATAATAAACATCAACCAAATTGGAAGCCACAACATAGCAGAGAACTGCATGTGTGAAAATAATCATGCATTTAAAACACATACATACACCCGAAGAAAAATAAAAGAAAAAAATTGTAAACAAGGACTAAAAGATTCTATTTTTTGAATTTGTGAATGAAAATGAAAGATGCTTTTAGTTTTTAGCTTTTCCTTAACAATCAATTTTAAAAAAATTTGGATTCAAAAGCATACACTCATGTTTAAAAGAAATTAAAATACCAAATCACCATATTAAGCAAAACCCACAATTAAATAAACACCAAACATATAGTTATTCAATAAGATATCAATCTACTTACCAAAACAAACATGTTTATTTTTTTTAAAGATAGGATAGTGATTAAAAACTCTAAAATCACTTTGTAATCCAATAACAGCAGCCCCATAAGAACATCTAAAATTACATAACTACATTAAAAGAAAGCATAAATCAAATATATCAATTGATCTATAACCCAAAAACTGATTTGGATATAATACTAGAAAAAAAAAATTGAGAAAACAGTTAGACAAGGTCGCGGAAAACCCAAATAATGAGAAAACAATACTAGGCTCACGTAATTGAAATATTCAATTTAAATAGAAAAAAAACAGTTATAATAGGCTCACATAACTGGGGATTCAAAAGTCGCAGAAAACCCAAATAATGAGAAAACAGTACTAGATATTGTAGATTTTTGTTTGTATTTTATTGCCTATATTTTCTAGTTAGACAAAGTGTAGAAAGTAGAATAAACAATGAAGCACCATATTTTGGTAGAATTACTCGGATCTCTAAAGAGTAGAAAAATGAATTAGAAAACATTAAGCTGAAGTAGAACATGAGAGCCAAAGGTTCCCATGCGGTCAGATATACAACGATTCAAAATCATCATATTCCATTACTCTTACAGTTATTGAGCACCTAAAACATAACCCAATTAAGAGTAGCAACAATGAGCTTCAATCAAAACTACCAAAGATTTATTTTTTCCAACAATTTCTAGTAAACCAAACAAAACCCATTTGACAATCCACAGGAAAAAAAAGAAGAAAAAAAACAAGCAACAATGAGAGTGAAGAAGAGACAAACCTTACCTTGGTGGGTAGAATTTCATGGGCGGTCTTTACAAAAGGATGGGCTTTAAAATTACCAACAGGATCTGGTACCCAGTTGTAAGAGATGGAGAATGTAGAAGAAGAAGACGAAGAAGAATATGCCCAGAAGAAATCGGCAATGAGAGCAACCCCTAGAAGACTCACGATTCACTTGGGCAAAATTGGTACGGAGGCATCGACAAAGTGAGCAAGGCGTTCCTTTTGCCTTTTTTTGAACTTAGTTTCTAGGTTGTGCTGCCAATTGGTAAGCTATATTGACAATTGAAGAAGAAAGAGGAAGAAGAAAAATGAAGAAGATTAAGGCTAGATGGAAAGGCAAACACACACAAAAATGATTTTATTTATTTTTTATTTATTTTCAAATAACTAACCCTTTTTGAATTTTTTTTGAATTTTTCTTTTTACCGGTTCTTAAGGTTTCAGGTTAGTAAATGTTGCATTACATACAACCACCCCCTAGTTGTACCCAATATTTTGCCTCAACTTTTATGGTAATTTGAATTAGGCTCTCGGGTTCCAAAAATAAGATTTAGACCCTTATTTTTTTTTTTGTTTCAATTTGAATCGTATTTAACTTTTGACTAATTGGTTATTTTATAGCGGGTGAGATATTAAAGTGCAATTGAAAAGAAAAATAGAAAGCATTATAGTACAAAATTTCAAATTTAGAAGGAATTAAATTGGACTCTAGTACACTCTAGTTTCAAATTTGACGCATTTTAATAAGAATCACATAAGAATGCCATTAAACCATGTTAGTCAAAAGTCAAATATGATCAAAATTGCAACAAATTGTAATTTAAAGACCTAAATTGTAATTTTTGAAAATTGATGGCCTAAATTGCAAAACTATAAAGTTGAAGGTACCATAATGCAATAAATCTTTATTTTAAATTGGGAGAGGAGAGATTTTTTACCTTGATGCCTAATCGAACCTAGAAAATGGAGATTATCACTAGTAGTCATTGTTATCTCGGTTATTCCAATAAAATAGAATCTTATCTCAAAAAATCAATGTTGAGAAAGTAATTTAAAGACTTACTGTCCATAAGTGTGGACCTATGTTCGATACCTAGAAAAGGTCCAACAAAAATTTATAATGTCTATCCACCAAACTTTCCTGAACAAGTGGACTTTAATAAATGGATAAATCCCTAAGAGTGTACTTGCAACTTTTGAAAAAAAGAAGTGGTTATGTTATCTTACATCATTCTGTAGGTTTATGTTTGGTTTCAAAAAAGGACCCAATAAATTTTATAAGATTTGTCCACTAAATATTGTGATTCATCCCAAAAATGTGGGCATAACTGAACATGCAAAGTTGGAAGAGTGTGCTATAGGGCCATAATTTGGAGAGTTGATAGAATTCTATTGTTTCGTAATGGTTGGAACTTTTAGAGAGAAATGGTTGATTAATCATCATGCATCAAATTTTTGGGCATAAGTTGGATTTTGTGGGCCCAACAACAGTTTGTAAAGTCTGCCCACTAACTATAAAGACTTAATCTAAAAATGTGCACTTCACTAAACAAGTAAAACCCAAAAAGTGCGCTTTTGGGCATGACTTTGAGTGGTTGATAAAAGTTAATTGTTCCTCTCCCAACAATTACAACATTTTAAAAGAAATGGTTGTGTTGCTATTATGTCAGCTTCTACCAAAGCTAAAAATCTCATGTTCAAGTCCTCTTGTAGGCACCATGAAGAAAGGAATTTCTTTACAGAATGATTCAATAAAATTATCAGACACGACAAAAGTGTGTAAGGTGAGCCTGAATAGACAAAGCTAGAAGAATATCGTAGGCAATATATATATATATATATATATATATATATATATGCCCACTTGTAAGAAGCAAATGGTGAGAAAAAAAGTTATAGTACCCCTGGAATATTGAGTTTTTCAGTGTTCTTGCCATTGAATTTATGGCTTATGGAAACTCCTATTACTAAGTATTTCGTAATGTAGATAGTATTCCACATGCGATAAATCCAAGGACCGAAGTACCAAAAAGTTAGTACCCTAGGAGTACTATAATTTATTTTTGAATGGTGATCTAACAAAAGTATAGATGATACCTTAATTAATGATTTTTAAAAGACTCATTAAAAATGGTAAATTACACAAAAATCCCCTAAATTATTTAAGACTTTAATAATAAAAAATAAATAAAAAATCCCTCAAACTATTAGTGTTTTTTTTTTTAAATGTAGTCCTTTAATTATATTTAGGGTTTCTCACAAACTTAGCCCTAATCTTTTTGTTTTAGTAACCTAGTCCTTTATGTTTCGTTAAGTTAGCACTGTTTGGTTCTTTTGGAGGTTTGTCCATCTTTTGTTAATTTTTCTCTCAGCCTCTCTCTCTCTCATGGGCTTTTTCTCCACCTTCAAACCCATCTCAAATCTCATTGCCTAATTCTCACGACATCCCTAATCTTAATTTGTGAAGAGACCCACCTCAGCTCTACCAACTTCGATGACTAATCCAGGTCCCTTACCTTGTCTCTCCTATGGTTCTTATGAACAACAAGAGGAAGAAGGCTAGTTGTACAAGTCTTTGGGCCATGCATATGACTGATTCCCTCCCCCTTTGGCAGTCCATTCTTTATCCATGCATATGTGTTTGCAAATGCAGCAAGAATCCCACATTTTTCTACTACTCATTTTTCCTTTTTTATGCAATCCTCCATTAAACCTCCCTCCAGGTTTTCATATTCCACTTCAACTTTTTGTAAAGCCTGTTATTTTCCCCCGACCCTTCTTTTTTCATTCAAAAAACACCCAACTAGAGACATATAGTAAAGAAGTGAATAAGAAAATAATAACAAAGAGCTTTACTTATGAAGTTTGAGATCTAGGTTTCGTGATTGTAGTTTTGGATTTAAGTTTTTTTTCCTCTACTTTTTTGGCTCCTCCTATAATTTTCTTAAGGTAAGGATATTTTTATATTCTAAGTTTTGGTTCTTTTGTTGGAGAATTGGAGATTTAGAAGTGAAAAAAATGAGTAGTAGATGGAATAAACTAAAGCTCGCATCGGGATTGAATCTCTGTGTGTATGTTCTAAGAAATCTAGAATCTTTGTGTGAGAAAGAGGTGGTGAACTTGGGATCCACAAGACTAGTTTGTTTTTCTTTATTTTTGTTTGGTTGTCGAGAAACTGCAAGGAGAAGGTGGATGAACCATAACCAACTTTTTGATTTGTTGGAGAGAGAATGAGATTGAGAAAGAGAGAGACGCAATCAATGTCTCTGCCGAAGATTCAAAGAGAGTGGCATAAAATTTTCAAAATAACTTAAATGGCCCTGACAAGTGCACCTTACTTGGGAAAAAATTATAGTATATGGACAAAACCTTTAAAAGGACCAAATATTGCTAATTTAACCCAACATAAGAGACTACAAGAGCAAAAAAGCCAACTATTAGAAACTTACAAGTCAAAGAAAAATTATACATACAAAATTATCCTTATAAATGATTGTATAAAAATTTTAAAATTTCAAAACTACTAAAATGCCCATAAAATTCAAAACCTAAGTATTACCCTAAAATACTTTAATTACTAAAATTTCAAAATTGTGTAAAACCTATTTTAAAACATAGTTTAATTACCTCAATTTCAATATTTTAAAATTAGTAAATCATCATTCTCGTCACCAATCACATTAAATCATGAAAACCATCATCATCATTATCTGAACATCATCATCAACATCATCATAAATATCAACATCAAACATCATCATCATCAATATATTGTCATAGAAATGTTCCACATTATATGCCAACTGCCTATCCAGATTCCTTTAGTGTTTGAGGCACCCAAGAACATAGAGAGAAGGGGAAAAATTGAACTCAACCTTCTAGTGCCCTTGAAGTATTAAGGCAGGATCTTTAGCATCTCGCAGATCGATCGAGCAGACATAACACTGGAATTGTACATCCTTAATCACCTCTTAAATTATTCCAATCAAAACCCATCTCCAAAACATCGTTGTTCCAAAGTTGTTTCCAAAACCCTTTCAACTCATATTTTCTCTAAGTTCCATATGCATTCAGTAGTTAAAGATTTTTCCAACATTATCAATAATTACGAAACTACTCAAGTGTTAATAAATTCCAAATAAATCACTAAAATCCCCAATTTTATATTCATTCCAAATAAATATGAAATTTGATTAAAATCACATAAAATACTAAATACAAATCAAATATCACATTTATTTATATTCACGCATATATATATATATATATATATATATATATATGTAGAGAATAAATTAAATGTAGAAAGCCAATGAAATCCAACCAAATTCTAGTTAAGCATAATGCTAAATTAATTACTCTCAAAATTTCAAAAATGAAATGCACTCATAGATATGCAACATGATCCTGGTCAATATATGAATTAGCTCTCGATAAAGCTCGGGTGCTTAGAAATATTTACAAAAAAAATTCTTCTGATTTCCAATAATTACACGAAGACCCGTTTGAGTCCATTAGGTCTCTAATTAGAAAAAAAAATTCATTAATTACCAAAATTACCCAATCAGTTTGGTAATTATGAAAGTCAATTCCCTAAAATTTAAACCTTTCAATTTCTTCGCAATTACTCAAAATTCAACACTCGTTTAGTCTCCTAGAACTTCTAGAAATATAACTGAACCTTTAACTTTAGTTTATTTTTCCTGGGGATTGTCCAATTTAGATTTGCAAATTTGATCCTCAATCAAATTTAGGTATATTTCTGATACAAGTCCAAATGCTACAATTTTTGTACTGAAGCAAATTTGAGGATGAGAGGAGTGAGAAATCACCTTCAATTTCACGATTCGACATTGTTGGTGGTTGAAATTGAGTTTGGCCAAAGTTGGGTATTTTCAAAATTGATCAAGTTGAACCAAATTAAAGATGCTGGAGGCTTTCCCGTGAGCCAACATGTTAGGACCAACAGTAAGCACCCACTCATTGCCCATGAGCTCAACCATCTCTGGGAAGACTTCACAAAAAGGTGGAATTCGAACTGCTGCAAATCAACCAAATCAAGGCCCAAGCTTGCTTCCAATAGGTTACTCGGACTCCATAGGTGATTGCGGAAGCTTGGGTTCATGGCGAATCACCGCAGGAAAAAATGAGTTTTTGCAGACAATGGCAGTGACACATGCAGATTACACTGGCAGAGTTGGAGTTTGAGCCTTAGTTGATGTGGTTGCTAAGTGTTTAGGAGGTGATGTGGAGCCAGTGACATGCCACTCGTGGGAAACAGAGCAAAGCTAGATGGGGGGTTCGGTGGTGCACAGTGGTTTTTGTTCAGCTTCAGGTCCAGTTTTGACCAGTCTCCAGTACTTTTCCAGCGGCAAGGTTTGTGCCAATGTGTAGCTTGCCGTGATAGCTTTTTTAATATGGTGGTTTGAAGTTGGGTCAAAAAATGGTGGTTTTGCATATTTTGGTGGCAACAAGGGTTTCTTTCTTGCCTTGCGATCTGTGCCAATGATGTTTATTTATAAACAACAATCAAGTGTCAGCTGTCTTCTTAGTTATACATATCAATCTAATAATTTTTGAGCTCAAACACACATAAAATGACGACATTTTATGTAAAAAAGGTTCACAAACCCAAACACGCGCATCAAATCATGCTCAAACTTTCATGGTGTACTAGTACTAGGTATCAACTAATCCAGAATTAAAATTAATAACTTCGATTTTGACTTGCAGCTAGTATGTGAAATCGTAGTGACAACCTCTTCACTATGCTAGATATAATCCAAACTAGAACTTGCCCATTTGAAAAGTCAACGTTGAGCCTGCCTTTGGTCAACCTAGTCCAAATTTTAAAAACAATGCACATGGTAAAATTACAGGATGTGATTATATTTAATAGTTTTTTGTAGAAAATATTAATTTTAATTTTTTAAAGATATATTATTTAAGAAAATATTATTTTTAATACTTTTTATGAAATATTATTTTTAGTACTTTTATGAAAATATTATTTTTAATATTTTTAAGACATCATCCTTTTAATATTTTTTAAGAAAATATTAATTGAAACATTTCCATAATAAAAAAAAGTTTGGATTAAATTATATTGGAAAAGGGTATTGTGAGTATGCTAAAAGGGTATTTTGTTCAAAGAAAGTAAATTTTAGCACTTAATTGGTTTAAAAGGGACAATGTGTCATACAAAATCGTAGTTGGTGTTTTATTTATTGTTTTAATAGTTTAAAGAGGTTATTTGTCAATTTGAAATAGTTAAAATAGGCTTTCTATAAATTACGTTTAAAATAAAAAATTAAAACTAAAAGCCTTGGTATGTAGTTATTTAAGCACTTGCCATAACATCATGTGTCCTTTATTTATTATGTATAATTACAGTCTTATTGTTTGAAAAATTAACATATCTTTTCGATAGCCATTTAGTTTCTTGCAAGCAGTGTAGGGATCATTTTAGGCTTTTTGATATCTTGTTGTGACTTAATTTGTTGAACTTTACAGTGATCCAAACCTAGAAGGTAGGAATAGTGTAAGTTATATGTATTATCTTTTATGCTTTTATGCACTGTAATTGATGCAAGGAATAAATTATTCTAATGAATGTCTAATATATTATGCACCTAGCTATAGTTTATTTATTTTGAGGCTAATTGCATATAATTTTTTTTTTGATATTATATGTCCTTAGACAGACATATTTAGATGGTTGTATTTTTTGGTTCTTCTATTGGTCACATGTACCATGAAATTTTTTAGGCATCCAACTTTGCACAAGAATGTGACAATCATGGCTTTTTAATCCAGTTATCTTGGAATCTGCATTGTTTGCACACTTCAAAAAATGTGAGATATATCCATTGGGAAGCTTCATATCAAGTAGAAAGTGACAGAACCTTTTTTTATGGCATCATTAAGCATGTAGTAAGCAGAGGGAAAATAATTTGCGCCATTTGTGCATATAGGGTAGAGCTTGTGTATAAGCCTCCAAATCTAAGCAACTATTGTATGTATACTTTGTCTTTCCTTCGCTATTCATCATTGTTCCCAATAAACTTTCACATACATTTTTTCTATATGCATCATATCTAGGTTATGCTGCAAGACTTACTTTCTCCAATATGGCAAATGAAAAAAAGAAGACGTAAAACTTACTTTCCTCCAATTGTATTTTGTAACAACACGTTCTTTTTACTTTTCTTGTTAGGTCCTTTTATCAAATGTTGGTTTCTGACATCTTGTAGTTGTGCCAATATATCATCTTCTAACAACAACTTAGGAGGTGGTCAAAGCTCCTTGCCATTGTACCATCAACTATTTCGGAGGTTATGACCATTTGGTAAGAACCTTCAATGTCCTACTTATACAATTTTGTGGCCATTTTTCAATGAGAGAAAAGAGATATCTACGTTACATAGAAAACATTCTTGTTTGCCTTTTTGTAGACCATCCTGAAAGATTTCCATAAGCTTGGAAATCATTAATCATCCACAAAAAGGAAGCATGCATTTGAAGTAGTTCATTAGTAGATGCATCATATGTTTGCACACCAAACTCGCATAGTTGTTAAAACTCATGCACAAGTGGTTGAAGATAAATGTCGATATCATTTCCTAGCACAATAGGACCCAAAGGTAAATTATATGGGACAAGAATTACAGGCCTCATGCTGTAGGGTGTGTTGTTGTTCTCAAACAAATTAAAACCATTGTTACCAAGTCCAAGCTTCTCATTTGTTGGAACACTAGCAAAGAGAGAAATTTTCATCAAACTTCTTCCATTCATTAGAACCAGCTGGGTGCCTCATGATGCCACCTAATATTTTGAGCTGTCTTGGTAGATACATACAACCTTTGCACCCTCGGAATCAATGGAAAGTACCATAATTTCTTATATGGGACCTTTTTACTACTATCTAAAGCATCCTTATAACAACGTGAACTGCATGTAATCATTCTTGCATGCATCTATTTTCTCATAATGAAGTCTGATATCTCGGATGACCTATTTCGCCTTGTATTACAATGAAGAGAGATTTTACTTGGGTGGAGTATTTTCTTTAAGAGTTGAAAAAGCATACCAAATGATTTATTGGTCCATCCATTAAGTGTCTTCAAGTGGAGTAACTTTTCATGAACTAAAATTTGTGAAGCTTTACACCCGTCCTAAATTGGTTGAGATGCTTCATGAAACATTTGTGCAAATGGATTAGAAAGAACTGATAACTCTACCAGGATAGAGTTAGAAGTTTCCTCTCATTAATTGAATAAAGACTTATAATTCAATTCATTCAGCATAGCCCATGTCCCATCTGTTACAATATCATCATTACCACCTATGTAATCATCACCATAATTCATATGTTCACCTTCATGTGGGCTTAACGACTCACCATGGTACACCATGAGTTGTACAACCTTAGTATTCCATAAAGACTAAAATGATAATGTACTTGATTCGGGAAAAGAAAGTAATAGCTGTTTCAGTTATAGCATGAATATTTTATTTTATCTCCATCTTACATATGGAGTTTGGCAAAATTTATAAACTCTTGTACTTTATTAATATATTCAGGAATTGATCTATTTCGCACTTGCATCCAACCTTTGTCCATCTTTCAGTCTTCATAAACGATACCAAGCTAGAGCTTTAGTGAAAGACATAGATGCTTAAGGTTGCACCATCCATCCATATGAAAATATGCAGTGACATGGGCATGAAGCATCGACATGTAATATAGCTTTTATATTATG
The DNA here is from genome assembly GCA_003254975.1 of Ochetophila trinervis. Taxonomy (NCBI): domain Eukaryota; kingdom Viridiplantae; phylum Streptophyta; class Magnoliopsida; order Rosales; family Rhamnaceae; genus Ochetophila; species Ochetophila trinervis. Next base: position 29,452 of record QANX01006603.1, read on the forward strand.
GATGCAAAGTTAATTTCCATAAATCAAAACAAACATGAATGCACAAATTGACCATCTCAACTAACAGCTATATTGCCCTCACCAATGAAAAAATAAAAATTATAAATATGGAGCCAAAAATGTCAAAACAGAAAGATGAAGACAATAATATAGCTACAATCATGACAATGTACACTTCAAAAAAGAAAACATGAATCCTCTTTCAACAGTGAACAATTCCTAATGTTAACAAGCAGCAAAAAAAATTACACTTTGATGATTTAACATCCAGTAGTTAATCTAAGTGATCTATATTAGCATCATTCACATAAAGTGAACGATTATTGGTTTACATAAAAATTTCCTTATATGAACATACAATGAACATAACAAGGATACAGAGATCATGTTAGCAATGTCAAGTCTACGACATTATTGTATGCCCATTTTTGCTCTTAAGTTCTTGTACTATTTAGAAATATCAGTTATGCTAAGTGAAAAGCATGGCCTTATGGCAACATAGGAGGGTGGCCTTCCCCATTCCTTGTCCCACCTTCTGTAGTTGTCTTGTTTCTTTTGAAGCAGAGCAGGACGAGGATTTCTAGTGGGGAAAAAATAGAGAACCTACTTTCTCACCATTAAAAAACTACTAATAATTACTTTTAAAATTTTCCATTAGTTTCATATTCAAATTCCAACAACATACAAATTTTTTCACGACTAAAACCATTGTAAGATTTTATCTTCAGCAACTTATACTACATAATATCAATTAACAAAAATAAAATTTTAAACAAACTTCAAAATAATAGTAGTTCTGATCTTCAAATTTTCTTTCCAACCTCAACTGAACACTCTTTTTCTAAAGCCTAAAAAGAAGTTCTAGCAAAACAAAAACAAAAAAACCCACAAATTTTTTTGTGTTATATTCTTCCCAAAAAAGAAACAAACAACTCGAAACCACAAAGAAATGGATAAATTATTCACAAAATCATTTACTAAGAAGATAAGAGAAAATCATCAAATCTTGTACCTATGTTTGAACGAAGAGTTAGGAATTCATGATTTTCTTCCCTAAAATCCTTAACTCAAAACCATGAAGAAAGGGAGAAAGTATTCACATTACCTTTTAATTGAAAAGACAAAGGTTGCATTGGGGAGCAACTATAAGATACTCTAGCAACCTTCATAGCCCAAAGCCTCCAGCAACCTTCATAGCCCAAGCCTTTAAGAACCATATCCACCACTAAACCTTTTAAAGTGTCGAAAAAAATAAGACAAAAAGGCTTTCCACCAAATAAAGCAAGAAACTTTTTATTTTTAGCCCCAACACTTCATAGATGATGCCGTTTGGGATAGATTTAGAAATTTAATATTTCTCCCCATAGAAAAAACAACCTTATTTCACTATTAGTTACATTTTTCTTTTACTTGTTTTACCACTTATTGATAATTGACTCATAATTTCTGGCAGAAAATTTCGATACTCATCACAATTAAACAAAAAATTAGGCTGGAAAATTCCCTTCTTTAATTCCGGTCAGTGTAAAACTTTAAAACTAGGTTATAGGTCATCGGAATGGGGCAAACCGGACTTGTGCTGGCGACCAATACATCATAGCAACACCAAACTATTATATTACTTTATTTTCCCTACCATAAGTGACAAGATCTATGATGGAACCCCCCTTCTTCCCCAAAAAAAAAAAGAATTTTAAATTTTCTTTGACAATCAGTTGACAAATTAATATTATGGGCTTGAAATCGCCATATTAAATCAAACATAGTCGACGATTTGTGATGGTGTCGGTATGTCCTTCATAGCAAGCCCCATTTGTATTACGAATAAGTGATCGTCACAAGGCTTTTCCATCACAAATCATGTGTTTTGAGTTATGATGAGTTTAAGATGCTTAAAAAGCTTAAGCACTGTGGAGGTGAAATAACTCAACCCATGACAAGATTCCAAATTAACAGGTGATTAAATAAACACTTAATAAAGGTATGTATTGGATATATGCCCCAGATCAATGAAGTATGATACATAGATGTACTTCCAAGACTGTCTATAATATAAAATACATTAAAGAAAAGGCATGACTACAAATCTTTTAAATGGTGCTCTGAAATAGCAAGAGAAGTAGGACTAAACTCCTCACATGAAATCTCGTTTGACTATGGTTAGACTCCACGAATAAAGAACTCCAAGCTACTAAACCGCTCACAGCATGAGCAACAACTAAATCCTTACCAAGAAGACATGGTGCCAAAAACCCTCCACATTTTACCCACATTGAATGAGTAAAACACAAGTATTAATGGCGATAATCAAAATGTCACGATCCAAATTTTCTCACACTGCTTGTTTATGAAATTGGAATAGGTAGACCAAATGGAGGCTCGATGTTGACTTTTTATCCAGGTAAATCTTTACACAAACCTTATCAAGCGTAGTGTAAAGGCTATCGCCATGAGTATGTAGACCGGTGTCGTGCCAAAATCAGAATTTTAGATTTTTATTTATAGACAAATAAGTTGTATTTTAAATTTTGTATAAGTTTTAAAGTTATATGTATTTCTTTTGGACATTAGAAGATGCTTTTAGTACATTTAAGAGTTGTATATGGTATTTTCATTAATGGAATACAGCTGTCACCAGTTGGAGGGAAAACTTGGCCTTTAAATATAGCTTCACATTTCCCAAAGCAGAGTACTATTCATCATTTCCTACCTCTTGCATCTTGTTGGAAGAGAGAGAAAGTGGATCTTCAGTGCTATTGAGATCCGTTTCTGTCATCGACAAGTGGCATGAGTTAGCCACAACCACTGGCATTGGACCATCGAAGAGCTCTTACCTGTAGCATTGTCAAGCCTCGCCGATCACTGGAAAAGCTAAACATGCTGCCACAGCCCCGCAAAATTGCGACCAACGAGTCTGCTCTAAAAAGCTCACCGGCAGCAAGTTTAGCTTCATGCCCCTACCAATGGTACTATCTCACTCGGGCAAACCTTTTCTAAGTGGTCCTACCCCTAATTCCTCTAGCAACATCTCAAACAAACACCTTTCCTTAGCTAAAGCTTCTTCTTCTACAATGAAGCAAACGACAGCGAGATAAACCTCACCGCTGTGCAAATAGGTTCGGCTCGAGTTGGGCTTTGTCGTCACGTTGACCTTTGGCCTAATCATTGCTGGCAACATCGTCGTCTATCTCTACCACCGCCATTGAGTTTTTTGAGCTCGATTCCAACCACCAGCTGCCAATTTCTGTCAACTTGGAAGTTCCAAAGTGCTCCTTGTAAGCTCAATTTCATTTTGGTATATAAATTGTAGCTTGGGCACGTGTATTTATGAAATGCCAAATTCAACCGAGGGTTGCATTTACGGATCAATATTGGACTGTCCTGGAATGAAATTGACTGAAATTAAAAGCTCAATTAGGTTTAGAGGTTTGGATAACCTAACTTAGTGGTCAGCTTTGAGTAATTTAGTACAAATAAAAAATCCCCAATTTTGGGTATCTAACCAACAATGGCACTTTTGTAATTATTAAAATTGAAGGGCAATTTTAATAATTAGTATTTTATTTATGTAATTAGAGACCCAAGTAACTCCCTTGAGCCTTCAGTGAATTTTTAGTAGTTAAAAGAATTTTTAGTGAATTTTTTTAGGAGTTCATGCATAGTCAGTAGCTGGGCAAGAGATCCAGTAGAAGCACGCATCTAATCTATGAGTAAAATCTTATGTTATAAATGTTATTTTAGGTAATTTCATGATTATTGATTTATGTCTTGATGTTATGCATTTTATCAAATTTTTGCATATTTATAATTATTAATTATATGATTATTTTAGGAGTTCATGCATAGTTAGTAGCGGGCAGGAGATCCAGCAGAGTCACACATCTAACCTATGAGTAAAATCTTATGTTATAAATGTTATTTTGGGTGATTTCATGATTATTGACTTATGTCTTGATGTTATGCCTTTTTTCAATTTTTTGTATATTTATAATTATTAATTATATGATTATATAATTATATAATTAATAATTCAGTCAATTATAAATAATAATTGACAACCAAATAATTAATTTAGTCAATTATAAATTCAGTCAATTTTTTACATAAAATTGTGATGTAGATTTTCATCTCTCTATGTATAAAGATATGACAACCAATTGTGACAATTTTTCGTCACCAAACTCCAATTCTATGACAAAAAATTGTTCATCACCACTCGGCTTGTGTCACGAAAGGGCTATTTTTTGTTGTTGTGCAAATCTTTGAATGCTTACACTCAGAGATTCAACAAAGAAAATGTAAGGATATAATTTCAATGAGTCAACCACAAACGAAACATTTAGAAAATGCCTCAATAGAGACAACCCCTTTTACGATTCACTAATAAAGAAGGTCCCCACGACATTGATTAAGGCACTTACTTGAGCTGAAAAATATGTCAATTTAAAGGATGATCGTTGTCAAAAGATGAGAGAAAAAAATAAAGGGGGAAAGCAGGAGAGAGCCCCAAAACAACAAATCTAGTCTCGAGGATCAAGAGAAAGGCCAATACTTTAGATCAACTCGGTAGAACAAAAACACATTTCGAAGCCAAAGTGAGACCAAAGATCCTTGTAAATTTTACTCTCTAAGCATAATGGCGGAGCATTTTGTTAAGCATTTGGAAAGAAAAGATTATGTGAAGCTAGACCAAAAAAGATGATTTCTTATCCTAGAACCCGAGGTAATAGTAAGTATTATGCATTCCATAATGATTATGGCCATTTAACCTTAGATTGCAAGAAACTCAGAGGGAGATTGAAGCCCTTATTAACAGAGGCTACTGAGGTAAATCATGGTATCAGGGAATACTTAGAATGAAAAGGCTGCTTCCTAAGAATATGTAGGTCCTACATATGGTGAAAGACACAAGTACCATGGCTCGGTCCAAGTGATCCACTATGGCTTCTATGGTGGAGACGTCACCATGATAGCTCGAAAGCAACATCTCAAAGTTATGGAGGTAGGATTGATAGAATCAGCATGAAGGAAAGCTCCTAAAACCCCTCAAACACCCAAAATACCTTTATCGATGAAGACTCAAGTGGATTATTGATGCCTTAAGATGATGCACTTGTCGTTCAGCATGGAGTAAGTAATATTTGGGTCAAAAGGATCATCATCGACACTTGTAGTTCGGTAGACATCATCTTCCTGTCGACATTGCGAAGCATGAAGTGGGATATATATGACATCCAGAAAGTTGGCACGATGAATTTAGTCGATTTTAACAAAGAAAGTAGTCAAATGTTGGGCAAAGTCACCCCCCGCCCTAGAAACTCAAGGTGTTATGGTTTATTCCAAAATGATTGTAATTGATACGAAATCAATTTCCAATGCAATTTTGGGGAGCCCATGGATACATGCAATGTGAGTCATGCCATCAAAGTATCATCAAATATTGAAATTCTTGGAAAAATGAAGAATTGAAATTTTAAGGGATGAAAGGCAAGAACAAGGAAGAAAAATAGCAATTACAAAATCCTAGGTCCCTAGTGGCAGAAATAAGCAAATAAGAAGTAGAAAGCATTGAATAAGTGATTTTGGTTGAAGCCAAACCTAACTAGACGATTTGAATATGTACTAATTTGTCCCCTAAAATGATAACTGACTTGATCGCTTATTTGAAAAAACATTGTAATTGCTTTGCCTGGGGCATGATGAATATGCCAAGAATAGACCCAAAAATAATTACCCACAATTTGAATATAGGTCAAGACTACAAGCCGATAAATAAAGAAATTTATCTCAAATGGTTTAATCTGAGAAGTCCATTATCTAAACTAGTTAGCAAATATAGTGGTCGTCATAAAGAATGATGGAAAACCTTGGGTTTGTATCGATTTTACAAACCTGAATAAAACTTGTCTGAAGATAGTTTTCCTTTCCCTATGATTGACACCCTAGTCGATGCAATGGTTGAAAATGAGATGATGGGTTTTCTTAATGCATTCTTGGGTTATAGCAGATCATGATGGATCCAGACAATTAGGAAAAGACATCATTCATGACCAAACGTGGGATGTATTGTTACGAAGTAATGCCTTTCAAACTAATGCAAGTGCCACTTATCAATGCCTAGTCAATAGAATGTTTAAGGAGCAGATCGTAAAAATGAGGGAGGTATATATCAATGACATGTTGGTAAAATCGCTCTAAGAAATAGATGACCTTAAACAATTACAGCGGACCTTCCATGTCCTAGAAAAATATCAGTTGCACTTAAACCCAACTAATGCACATTTGGAGTATCCTCTGGGATGCTTTTCAGTCACTTAGTAACCCAAAGGTAAATTGAAGCAGATCTGAATCAGATAAAGGCATTGATTGATAGGCCTTCACCCCAAAGCAAGAAAGACGTGATGAAGTTGAACAAAAGATAGGTTACATTGAGTAGTTTCATCTCGAGGTCATTTGACCGATGTCATAAGATCTTTGAAATTCTGAAGGGTTGCAATGGACAAAACAATTTGAAGCAACATTTCAAGAACTAATGAAGTATCTCGTGTCTCTCATTTCCTTGTAAAGCCTAAAATAGGACACATGTTATAGCTCTACTTGGTGGTTTTTGATCATTGTGTTTGCTCGGTAATGAAAAATTATTAAAGCAAAGTACAAAAATTGATTTATTATGTGACCAAAATGCTATTAGGCCCCAAAAATATTTTACACACATAGAAAAACTAGTTTTATCTTTAATTGTAACCACTTTAAAATTGCAGCTCTACTTCCATTGCCATATGATTGGATTCATCACTAATCACCCACTAACAATGGTGTTACACAAACCAGATGAAGCTGGAAGAATGGGATTGTGGTCAACTAAGTCGAGTGGATACGACGTTCATTACATCCATTAAATCTTAAGTTCTGGAAAAAAATTCACATCGAATTTGCAAACACTGAGTAAGACAACCCCCATTTTACAAATGACAAATAGAACATGGAGGTTGCATGTAGATAGATCTTCAAACATAAAAGGCAGTGGTGTGGGAATCCTACTAAGATCATCGACATGAGAGTTGGTCGAGCATTCCTTTCTCTTTGGATTCAAAGCCTCAAATAATGAAGCTAAATATGAAACATTGATTGCTAGTTTGAAATTGGATAATAAATTCAAAGATATGGACCTTCAGATCCACAATGGCACAAAGTCTTGGTAGTAAACCAAGTATATGTACTTATACTGCTTTAGATCAAGTAATGCAATCGTACCTAACCAAAGTGCAGGAGTTACTTAAGAAATTTGAGAAAGTCCAATTGAAGCGACTCTTAATTAGAGAGAACAACCATGCTAATGTAAAAAACATTGCCTCAGAAGTATCCTCGGAATGGATACAACCCCTACTAAATTCCTCCCAAATAGAAGTGTTTCCATCGAAAGATAGACAATGACTATTGAGGATGAGCCAAATGATTGGATGAAATCAATCTTAGAATGTATCCCCAGGCAAATATCAAGCTTGGAAATTGAGGATGCAAGCCTTAAAATATTGTCTCTTTGATGGAAAGCTCTACAAAAAGACATATTTTGGACTTATCCTAAGATACTTTTGCCCAAAGGAATCCTTGAAGGTGATGGCCAAAATGCACGAAAGACATTGCTGAAATCACTTAGAAGAAAAGCCATGGCACGAAAAGTAATGCTACAAGGGAACTAGTAGCAGATCTTAATGAAATATTCTGAGAAATATGCAAAAAAATGTAACTAGTGTCAGTGGTTTGCTCCAATTTATCACATCCCGCCAAACTAGCTTACATCATTATCAAGTCCTTGCCCATTTATATAGTGGGGACTAGATTTTGTCAAACCCTTACCAAACACACCATGACAGAAGAGATTCATCTTAGTCACAGCTTATTACTTCTCCAAGTAGGTCAAAGCCAAGGCATATTTGACCATTAAAGACGATGATGAAGTTTAGTTAATATGGAAACATGTTATCTATCAGTTTGGGTTACCCAGAGTCTTAATCTTGAATAATGGTTCACAATTCATCAGTAAAATTTAAAAGCTTTTGTAATGAATATGAGATAAGTGTATGATACTCCATGCCTTGGAACCTTTAAGGAAACATACAAGCAGAGGCAACTAACAAGACAATCATGTCGAGTATGAAGGAACGATTAGAAAAGGTTAAAGAGAGATTGACCAATGAATCACAGGGCGTACTATGAACCTATCATACAATAGTCTTCTTGGATCAACTCCATTCTACTTGGATAGAAATAATTAGAAAAGGCTAAGGAATTCTACTAGATCAACTTCATTCTTCTTAGCCTACAGAACCGAAACAACCCTCTCTATAGAAATATCATAAGAAGCTAAAGGATTGTGGACTCGTTGATCATCTCAATGACTAGATGATGAAGCAAATGCTAGATGAAACTGAGGAAGTATGTGAAGCCAAAGCAATTAGACTCGGTGTTGTGGTATAATTTTGATTAACACACAAGTGCACGAATCAACAAGTAATAAAGTGTTTTTTATGAGAAAACCAATATAGATCCCACTAGTAATAATGTCTCTAAGATTGAATTTAAATCAATTCTCAATTAAACTAATAAAAGTAAAGAGATTATTTGTTGAATGATTGAGTGATTGTTGTGTAGCGAAACATTAAAAAGAAAAGCAATATCGAAATTGAAAGCAAGGCAGCAAGTAAATTAATTCAAGGTTTTACTAAACAAGGATTATGACTTCACCACTATTACTCATATTTAGCTCTAATGCATAATAGATTCATAAGTTAACCCCCCTTTAACCACAAATGACTATAACTTGATTCCTCAATGCATTATAATCTAGCAAACATGAGGTATTTAATTATTTCTAAACTAAATACCAAAATTTAAGCACTAAGACATGCAAACCCAATAAGATCTTGTTAAAGTTGTCACTACGGCATGCAATATTTTTATAAACTTGTATTTCATTGCCCATCCATATTATATTCCTTATTCCTAAATCAATATAATACTTGATCTATCCATCTTTTCATGGAAGCATTAAGAACTACAATAGTCATAATAGGGCTACATCATAGTCCTTATAGAGAGTTAGTTACTCATATTCTCAAAAATATCCATCAAATAATTAAGAGAAAATATAGATTAACTATCCAAGATAATAAAGAACAAAGAATCAAATCAAAAGTTTATGGCTGCTGAATTTGATCTCCAATCTTTCTTCTCCTTGATTCTCCAAACTATGCCTCAAAACCACAAGAATGAATCCTCCAAAGAACTGGCCAAATTCCCCTTGATCTTAACTTTGTGTAGCACACTTTCTCTATGTGAGAACCTTTGAAAACTGAATTGAAAACCTAGAAAACTCTATCGTTGCCATGAGAATGACAGCACTACATCCTTGAGGACTGAATGATATGCGGCTGGTGGTGTTGTAGCCGTGTGGACTGTGTTGAATTGTAGGGAATGATGGTGATTTTTGTTATAAGGTGCATGGTATTTATAGGACAGGTTTAACCCTAGATAAACCCTAAAGTCATTCTCTAATCCTAGATAATATAGGAGATAACATATTTACATAATCTTGAACTCTTATATTTTCTCTATGTGGCAGGCCATCCTAAGGTATTGTGGTATTTAGTATCTTACATTCACACTTGAATTAGGGAATATTCCATATCCTTTTAGGAATCCCATTTAACTCTAATTCTAATTCCTTTTCCTAATTATTATTCCAATTAATATAATTAGAATAATCTGACCTCCCATGTGGTATATGATGTGGCAAAAATTGTATACATGGCTGAAGTGTGATGACATGGCAGTCCAAGCATAGGTGTCATCCTAGTAAGCAAAGATAGTTTCCTTTTATATCTTGAGTTTCCATCAGCATATTCCAAGCACAAATTTGATGGCCAAATGAACTTTCAATTCACTGATTTTGGTTACAAAAGTTAGGTGTGTGTCTTAGATTTCCAGGAATATCTTGTTTGCATAATTGGGACATCGGAAAGACACTCAAATTCCAATTTCCCAAGATAGTTTAAATATGCCACAACTAATGAAAATGTTGATCTTGTAAATCAAATCAAATTGGTGTTGATTGGCCAATCCAATTGCAATGAAACTTTACAAAATTGAAGCGTAGTGAATCAAGAATCATTTGCAACTTGGATCGTACAAAACCTCAAAGTGTAGCTACATATATGATTTTCTTAGTAAAGATTGCATAGAAATACAATAATTTCAGCATTTGTCTTTCTTTTACTAAAAATAGAAAAATACAGTAATTCAATATTTTTTAAGAATAATTAATACTAAACTAGCTAAAAGTCAATATAAAAAGTGGCATAAAAGTAGTAACATTTTATGTCTATCAAATATCCCCAAATTGAACTTTGCTAGTCCCTAGCAAAGAAAGAACTAAAAACACAATTCCTAAATACCTAAGTACCTTGATGAGGTTGCCTCAAAGATTGCACAGTCATATTAATTCAAAAATAATTTTCAAGTAATCATGCATCTCAACACCTTATCTTCTAGTAAGCATTATCATTACTTTCAAGTATGTGTGTGAAAATCAAATAATACATTTAATGTCATGCACTTGAATAAATCTACATGAAATTGAGATTGAAAATAAAGACATCAACTACCATATGCCCGACATAATTAATAGCTCTCCATTAATGTAGATCAATGCATTACCTTGAATCATTAGGACCTTATAAGCTTGTAATGTAAAGGCTAAAGGGTACTAGGTTAGAAGAAAGAAAATGATAGGAAAATAAAAATTCAAAGAAAGAAAACTTACGAATAATATGCTTATCAAACTTTTTTGTTTTCTTCTTTCAAAGACACTTTTCTTCTTCCATTCCTTCAAACTTCACAAAACAACTTTTTATTTTTTTCTTTTCTTTTTCAACTATTTTTTTTTGAAAATATTTTTTTTTTCTTTTTCCTTGTTACCCCCAAATTGTTCTTTTTCATACCTTGCTCAAACTTCTTTTTCAACATCAAAGATACATAATAGCCAATACCAACATCAATCACCCCAAAATTATTTTCTACTTTACTCCACCAAATACAAATTTATAAGCATATACCAATTTTAACATAAGCTCTCTTTGATAAATGTGTAAAAGGTAGGAAAAATATATTTAGGCATAAAAATGTTAGTCAATGTGGCTTAAAGAACAAAAAGGTTCTAATATTCAATCAATTATGCATCCTACAAATGGCTCAAACATGGTTACTAACGGATAAATATTTCAAAGATAGGCTAGACAGGCTCAAACAACAAAAATGACCTAAATCATATTCAAAGTAATGCATCTATCTAGATTTCGCCTCAAGCTATATTCAAAGTTCTAGAGTTCACAAAAATAATCACTCTAGTTTAATGCAAACCTTCTCCAAAATACAATCAAAATCATGCATATTTAATAAATTGCTCAAAATTGTTTTGAAAGCAATAACATGAGAATTTAACTTTAGGCATTAGAAAATACACAAAAACAATTCCAATACCTAAGAATCAATTTATTCACAATCATATTTTTATCATAGGCTCATCAAAATATATAGAAAACTCACCGAAAAAGAAAAAAAATTCAGCAAACAAAATTAAGAGTTTTAAAAACAAAACTAGAATCTAAAAACTAAAAAACTTAACGAACTAAAGAAGAAAACTTCAAACAAAGAGAACCACTCCCAAATTAAGATGAACATAGTCCTCGACCTTCAAAACAAATAAAATAAACATAATAAAGAATAAAGGTAAAGAAAGCTCCCCCATTTGATGAAATGCAATGAAATTGCAAATTTTAGGCTCAAAAGAACTCCATTAGCCGATTACACCTTTTATGCATCTCCTTTGATTTTCTCTTATTTGACACTTAAAAACACAAATCAAAAAAACTAAAAATAAATTAAAAATGAAAAACAAACTAAAAATAAAATAAAGCAAGAGATTTAAATCTTTAGGTTGCCTCCAAAAAAATGCTTGTTTCAAGTTTTTAGCTTGACTTTCTTGTTGAGCTCATCTTGGTTTCTTCCTTGGGTTGCCTCCATCATCTTGCATCCCTAAAAAATATTTCTCTCTTGGAAGCTTGAGTCTTTTAGACTTCATTGGTTCATAAATATAAAACTTTTACATTCTACAACCATGTCTTAACTTTATAGTACCCTTGCATACATCAATTTTTGCCTTGCTTGTAGCTAGAAATGGGCGTCCTATAATTATTCCATTACTTTCAAGAAATACCACAAAGTCAACTAAGAAAGAAAACATACCAACCTCCACTCTAATATTTATGGCTATCTCTAAAGGATGAATTAGGCTTTGATCGGCCATATTTACTGTCATAGTGGTCGGTGTCAATTTCAAGTCTATTTTCCTTGCAATAGTATTATTCATAACATTAATAGAAGCACCCAAATCACATAAGCAATTAGATAATTCAGTTCTACCAATGATGCAAGATAACTCAAACCTCCATTGGTCTTCTATTTTTCTTGTCATTTTTTCTTTATCTTCTCTTTTTATTAAAGAAGATTTATCCATATAAAAAATTTCCTTAGTTAGGCCATCTTCACTTAGTAGTTCCAATGTTTTCTTCTCTAAATTAATTCTAGTTCTACTAATAGCTAAGAAAGGCCTACCAAAGATCAATGAAGCATTAAGATTGTTCATTTTTATGACTCGAAAATCCAACACATATTCAAGAGATCCAACCTTGATGCGAACGTTCTCCAATATACCTTCAACTTTGACGTGAGTATTGTCGTCAAGAATAATATAATCCGTGGTTGAGAGAAGTCATCTATAACCTAAACTCATGCAAATTGAAAAAGGCATAATGTTAGTGGCAGCACCAAGATCACAGAAAATATTAGAAAAATTAACATTTTTAATTTTGCAATCAAAAGTAAATTTTCTTGGGTCTTATAGTTTCTTTTGAAACTCTTGGCATTCGCTAGTTTCTTCCTTTTTCCTCTTTTCATCTTGTTTCTTTCTTCTTGCCTCTCTCTCCCTAAGTTAATCAATAACAATTTTTTATCAATAAAAGTGTATCCTTCATACACTTGATTAAGGCCATACATGGGATGAAAGTCATATTTCTTAAAAGCACTACTTTCACTTAACTCATCCCATGTTTCATCCATTTTTTCACTTGTCTCTTCTTCCAAAATAAGATGCTTAGGCATGTAATCCTCTTCACTTTCTTCACCAATATCATTAGAGCCTATGCTTTCCATAGCACTTTCTTCAATTGGCTTGTCAAAATCCATAGCATCTTCCTTCACCAATTCGGCCACCACCTTTCTTTGTGGTCCGAATTTTTCTTTTTCTAAGGCCTTCTATCTTTTTATTATCCTTTTTCCTTTAACATTTTCATTGTAAGTCCAGCTATCTTCCTCTGGATATTCTTCTTCAAACCATTCTTCTAGTTCGGCCACCATTTTAGAAAGTGTTTGAACTTTTTCCACCTTGGTCGATTTCTTGTTTGTGTATTCCTCCAAGATGGTTGCTTCGGTTTTGCTTTGAACTTCCTTTTCTTTAGCACATTGGGATTCATTTTCGATTGGGGGATCTTCCAAATTCCTTCCATTCCTTAACTCTGCTGCTTGGATATCCTCCTTTGGATTTATTTTAGTTTAACTTGGAAGAGTGCCCATTGGTCTTTTGATAGCTTGAGCGAGTTGCCCTACTTTCATATAAGCACTATAAGTTTCATTCATTTTAATCATAGATTGCTCAAGTAAGGAAACAATATGAGATAAATGTAAAGTTTGAGTTTGAGAATTTTTCTAGAAGTTCGAGGATTGGAATTGTTGATGTTCTTAAGATGAAATTTGATAGATCCCTTTTTGTTGTCCTCCTTGGGTGTTTGAATTATCTCTCCACAAAGAGTTTGGATGGTTTCGCCATCCTGGATTGTAAGTGTTGGAGAAAGGGTTGTTGTTGCTATTGCCTTGTCGGAAATTACCTACAAAATTCACATAATTAGTTTCATTAGGATTTCCTAAATGAGAATTTATACTTTCATGATTATCCCCACAATATTCACAACAATTAACATTAGAAATATTGAAAAATATTGTTCAAATTGTTGGAACCCAAGGTTTCAAGTTGCTTTGTAAGCATTGCAACTTAACAACTCAATTTGTCTATCTTATCCTCTTCATGGACAGCCATGGTTTTCTTAAGGTTTTGGCTTCTTTCACTTGTCCATTGTGAGTTGTTGATTGCCATCTCTTCCAATAGGTCGTATGCATCCTTTTGAGATTTATTTAGCAATGCAGCAGCATCCGTATTATTTCATGGTAAATAATTCAGCCCATTATAAAATGTTTGAACTTGACTTTAAATGGGCATCCCATGGTGTGGACACTTCCTAAGTAGTTATTTTAACCTCTCCCAATCTTCATACAAAGACTCTCCATCTAGTTGGTGGAAAGGGTTTATTTCATTCCTAAGCTTGACGGTTTTAATAGGTGGAAAAATTTATTTATAAATTTAAATGCTTAATCATCCCAAGTGACAATACTTCCAGGGTGTAAAGATTGTAACTAAATTTTGGCTCTATCCCTTAAAGTAAAAGGAAATAACCTAACTTTGACAACATCCTCAGTAATCCCATTGTATTTCACTAACTCACATACATCACAAAAATTCGATATATGTTGGTTAGGATCCTCACTTGGTAACCCTCCAAATTGGTAGTTGTTAAGCATAGACATAGTAATAGATTTGAGCTCAAAGCTAGGTGGATCAATGGGTGGTATCCTAATACATGACATATTCTTAACCCTTCTAGGTGCGGCATAATCCCTAAAGGACCTATAACCTTGATTAATTAGAACTTTAGGAACTACAGGGTTACTTTGGTTTTTCATATTGTTTTCTCTCTTAGTATTTCTAAGCAATGTTTCTCTAACTTCATCTCTCCTTAACCTCCTCAAGTTTCTTTCAGATAACTCAGTTTCAGAATAAAAAAACTCATATAATAAAAGAAACACACAAAACTAAAAAACAAATACAATAAATTAAACTCACAAAACATAAAAAAAGCAACTAAAATAAATTAAACTCACAAAACATAAAAAAAAAAAAGCAACTAAAATTAATAGTAAAAGTTCAATTAAACAAACTAAATAACTCTAAAGAATTAAAACTAAATGAAAATCAAATTAAACGCAAAGTAAACACAAACTAAAAACAACTAGGAAAACAAATTAAAACAGTAAGAAAAGTGCATTTATTTAATTTTTTTTCAGATTTTTGGAATTTTTTTATATCAAAGATTAATCAAAAAGCAAACTAATCAAAACTCAAATTTAGAAACTTAAACCTAAAAACTGAAAACAAATAAAAACAGTAAACAAAATATATATATTTTTTTTCAATACCGAAAACTATAAACCCTAAACACAAAAAAATTGAAATACTTAGCTACTTCAATTTCCTCCTTCTTCAAACATAGAATTGGATTGCTTTGGATCCAAGAAAGCTCTCCAATCGTTGTTCTTTGATGGCTAAAACTGAACCTACACAAAAACAAAAGTTAAACTAAAAACAGTAATTTAATCAACAATAAACTTCAATTAAAATTGGAAATAATTATTCCCTGGAAACGGCACCAAAAACTTGTTGTGGTATAATTTTGATTAACTTGCATGTGCACAAATCATCAAGTAATAAAGTGGTTTTTATGAGAAAACTGATATCGATCCCATAAGGAATAATGTCTCTAATAATGAATTTAATCAATTGTGAATTAAACTAATAAAAGTAAAGAGATTGTTTGTTGAATGGTTGAGTGATTGTTGTGTAGCTAAAAATTAAAAAGAAAAGCAATATCGAAATTGAAAGCAAGGCAGCAAGAAAATTAATTCGAGGTTTTACGAAACAAGGATTTTGACTTCACCACTATTACTCCTATTTAGCGCTCATTCATGATAGATTCATAAGTTAACCCCCTTTAACCACAAGTGACTAGAAGTTAATTCCTCAATGCATTCTAATCTAGCAAGTACAAGCTATTTAATTATTCCTAATCTAAATACTGAAATTTAAGCCCTAAGACATGCAAACCCAATAAGATCTTGTTAAAGTTGTCACTACGGCATGCAATATTTTTATAAACTTGTATTTCATTGCCCATCCATATTATATTCCTTATTCCTAAATCAATATAATACTTTATCTATCCACCTTTTCATGGACACATTAAGAACTACAATGAAATATTAACCATACATATGAATCAAACTCAAATATGCATTAAAAACTAAATAGTCATAATAGGGCTACATCATAATCCTCATAGAGTTAGTTACACATATTCTCAAAAATATCCATTCAATAATTAAGAGAAAACATAAATTAAATATCAAAGTTAATAGAGAACAAAGAATCAAAATCAAAAGTTGATGGCTGATAAATTTGATCTCCAATCTTTATTCTCCTTGCTTCTCCAAACTATGCCTCAAGACCATAAGATTGAATCCTCCAAAGAGCTGGCCAAATTCCTCTTTATCTTAACTTTGTGTAGCACACTTTCTCTATGTGAGAACCTTTGCAAACTGAATTTAAAACCTAGAAAACTCTATTGTTGTCGTGAGAATGAAAGCACTACAGCCTTGAGGACTGTATGATATACGACTGGTGGTGTTGTAGCCGTGAGGGCCGTGTTGAATTGTAAGGAATTATGGTGATTTTTGTTACAAGGTGCATGGTATTTATAGGACAGGTTTAACCCTAGATAAATTCTAGAGTCCTTCTCTAAACCTAGATAATATAAGAGATAACATATTTACATAATATCAAACTCTTATATTTTATCTATATGGTCGGCTATCCTAGGGTATTGTGGTCTTTGGTGTCCCACATTCACACTAGAATTAGGATATATTCCATATCCCTTTAGGAATATCCAATTTAACTTTAATTCTAATTCCTTTTCCTAATTATTATTCCAATTAATATAATTTGAATAATTTGACCTCCCATGTGGCATATGATGTGGCAAAAAATGTACACATGGATGAAGTGTGATGACATGACAGTCCAAGCATAGGTTGAGTAAGCAAAGAAAGTTTCTTTTTATATTTTCAGTGTCCGTTAGCATATTTCAAGCACACTTTTGATGACCAAATGAACTCCGAATTCACTGATTCTTGTTGAAAAAGTTAGGTCTATTTCTTCTATTTCCATGCATATCTTGTTTGCATAGCTTGGACATCAGAAAGACACTCAAATTCCAATTTCCCCAAGATAGTGTAAATCTGCCGCAACTGATGAAAATGTTGATCATGTAAATCAAACCGGTACTGATTGGCCAATCCAATTACAATGAAACTTTATAGAAATTAATCCTAGTGAAACAAGAATCATTTACAACTAGAATCGTACAAATCCTCAAAGTGTAGCTCTATATATGATTTTTTCAGTAACGATTGCGCATAAATACAATAATTCCAGTATTTGCCTTTCTTTTACTGAAAATAGAAAATAAAGTAATTTAGTATTTTGCATTAACAATTAATTCTAAATTAGCTAAAATTCAATATAAAAAGTGGCACTAAAATAGTAACATTTTATGCCTATCACTTGGTCAATACCTGTAACTAGCAACCTAATACTATGATTCCAAAGTCAAAAAGCTGAGCCTTCCAAGTCGAAGACTACATTTTGAACAAAGTATTCTAGAATACTCAAGATCTAAATTTGAGAAAGATTGGTCTGAATTGGGAAAGACAATACAAAGTCATCACCATCACTCAGCCAAGAGCCTATTAAATACAAGGCCTTGAAGGAACCGACCTACCTGAGAGTTGAAACATCGAGCGTTTATGAACATATTGTGCAAATTTCAATTGTAGCTTGATCAGGAATTATAAATGAAATTTTAGTTTCAAATTCAATAAAAATTTGACTCGACAAACTTCTAGTAGATAAAAGGTAAGAAGAGTATATTCTCTTATTTATTTTCAATTCAATACATATCTATGAACATATCATGCAAATTTGTTTTTCATGTGAATCATTTGTAATTGCTAAATTTTGATACAAATCTTGAATTGTAGCTCAACCAGTAATTATAAATGAAATTCTAGTTTCAAATGCAATAAAAAAATTGAATCGACAAACTTCCAGAATATAAAAGGTAAAAATAGTATATTCTCTTATTTATTTTCAATTCAATACATAAGTTCCCAACAGTGGGAAAGTTACAAAATACGTATATGTATATACATCACTACAGCAAAAACTCTCTTTTGATTTCCTTCGACTTCATGTCAAGAGTTAGTCAATCGGATTGCTTCTAAGTTCCTCTTGCCATTAAAAGAAGAAAATAGTGGATCACCTATTCAGGCTTGAAAATTTTCATATCGAGGTGACAAAACATGACTTTCTACCTTCCAACAGGATAAAGAAGGAGAAAAAATCACAATAAGAAGATTTTTCTTACCGCAAGTGCATATGGAACTCAAACATAATTGAGTTCAATGAGGCTCAGTCACATGAATGAAGGTCATAAATTGAAAACTTGTCACCACCGAGACACCTTAATTCAACTCTAAAAAGCCTTTGAGATGAAATATTCATCTTTGATACCACAAAGAACGACAATTAAAAACATAACAAATGAAATCATCAGAGCAGGCACCTTCATCCATATCTCTGCGAACAAAAAAAAGAATGAAGATACTGGCAATAAAGATTTTAGTGGATGTAAAGCAACAAAGCTCTTTCCTTATGTCTCTTTAGGCATTGTAAGGTTAATTCTTCTTCCTTTGTTATATAAGATATACTTTTAATTGCACAGACTCATGCATAGGTACATAAAGTTCGATCATTACTAGTTACAAAATAACCCTTTGTTCCCTCACATCCCTTCTAAGGTGCCCAAATGGTGAAAGGTAATCCTTTTGCAATGCTGGAAGCTAAGCAAACTAACAAAGCTAGCCAACTACACTTGAGCACAGCTCAAACCCTGAAGTGGTGGCTGAACTCGCCATAGAGCTCAGGAGTGGGCAACACTTTCTTAGTGAATGCAATAAGCATCGGCTGCTTGCTGGAGCAAAAATTCAAAACGAGCCCATATTTATGCCGCAAAATTAGCACATGCCATACAAAGCCAAATGGGTAATAATTGAATCATACAACCCAATGCAAAGCCAACTAGAAATTCTAAACTCTCGGCACTATCCTGGACAAATTACAACGAGCTAGTCTTGGACTAATCAAAACAACAAAGTGGAACCAAGAATGCTAAGCTTTGAATCGTGATCACAACATGAGGTCCATCTGCTAATTAATAGTGTTCAATCCAAGGTTTAATGAATGAAACACAAATGGTGGATAAATTTACCAAACAAGTCTAGTCATGGACCATCATATAAATTAAAGATTCCCAAACTATATCCAAGACAGATCAAGGATGACAAGCAATAAAGTTTCTCAAGTGGGAAAATAGTGATTCAACATGTAATGGTGACACCAATTAGCAGATCACTGAGACATAACCACCAAGTGAAAAAAGGCAAAACAAAAATGTTGATTGCAATTACAAATTTGTGAAAGTCCGGATGAATAAAAATAAAAGAATCGAGTACTTTTTATTTCAATATCTATGAATTACAAGAAGGCAAACAATGCCTCAAGCTTTACAAATAGGCATACGAAATTTAAAACATAATAGTTCCATACACGGCAAGCACGCATCAAATGCAAGCGAAGAGAAAATTCAGCAACAAATTAGACAAAATAATCTTTCACTCCCCTTCAAGTGACCCAAAATAGACTCCTAAAATAGAAGACTAGGAGCGCTGGCCATCGCCTTATCAGATGAATGGAATAGGATGAAGAGAGAAGCCTGAAAAATCGAGCACAAGGATAGAGGTGTCGACATCCATTGGTTACCCTTGGATGAAAACATACTGCACCCAACAACCCCATGCTCAAGTTATTTTTCTCTCTCACCGAGGAACAACATTTTATCATGGAATTGGGCCTTCTAATCCAACATTTTATCAACTGAGGGACTCATTTTACAATCCAACGAGCATCTAACTCACTCAGGTGCAAGAGCCCGAGAATCATCAAAGGCTTGATTGAATGATGAAATAAAATAAAATAGAGCAAATACAACAATTTCAATCACCATTATCAGCATCACAAAAATAAAAGGTGAATATAAGAATACAAAAGGCACATTTTTTAATAGGGAAACAAAATGATCATGGTACAACGAGGAGCGTAAATCATGCACAAATCAATAAACTGTTTAAACATGTTATCCCTCGAAAAGAATAAATAATGAACATTCTTAATTTTATTTCTTTCAAAATTGAGATCATCAAATTCAAAGAGAAGGTGGGGGGAAGGGATTGATAACTACCCCCATTAACCCAAATCAATGCACAAAAAGCATGGCTTGGTAAAAAACCAAAAGAACAACAATAGATCAAAAAAATTCAAATACAATATATAGATCAGAAATTAAAATAGCTCATAGAAGAAGGAATTGTCTTCAACAAAACCCTTAAAGAAGCAAAGTCACTGCAAACAAAAAATGAAAAAAAGGTTAGTACACTGATGCTTTCGCAATATTGGTAGGACATGTTCCAAGGTTTCCCTTAAGCACAGTGGGCGGGCTCTATTGTCTATTCAACTAAAAGATCTGCAACGCTGTCAGTCAAAACGTTCAGAATAGCTAGAGAATCCTTTGGATCCATCTTTTCCTTCATCGCTACATATTTAGATGTTTCCCTGACTTCCAAACAAGTATCGACAATATCCTCTTCCTCACCACTCTTTCCCTTGTCACTTGACACGTCAAGAAAAACATAAGCCGTAGGTGTTGAAGCTTCTCATCCAAAAATGGCTTGGCATTAGGACCATAATGTTTTTCCCAACTATCATGGTAACCCTGAACCATATGAGTCGGCATATTAAGCTTATCCATATGAAGAGCTTTTTGAAAACTCTTCATGCTTCTCAGCATTAGAACGAGCAAATATAGTCTCATCAAAGAGATTTCTTATGTTAGAAACTGTAATATCCATTTTTTTCACTCTTAGTCAGGACATGACGGTAAAGATTGTTTACACCTAATACCTCAAACACCAATTTTCTTTGCTAGTTGAGAAGCTCAGCGTTCATTCTTATCAATGCCTGATGCCTCTCCCTCCACCTCTCATCTTCAATTGATATAACCTGACCTACCTGCAAGCAAGGAAGAATAAGTTAAAATTATGACTATAAGGAACTGAAGATACCGCTAACTTCAATGCCATACTATTTCTGAGTAAAGAGTGCAAAGCATGGTTCTCAGCTAGCATGTCTCCAATAGTGATAGAATAGTAAATCAACTGGCTGCTAAATTTTATGGACTCTCAAAAGCATGTCCATTTTTGATAATGTAACTCGACCTCGTTTGAAGATGACTGCCCTGCTTTTTGGGAAGAGGCTCTTCTGCAGTAATGTCAATCTAACCCTAATCACAAAACGCTCAAAATATCGAGGCACCAATGTTATAGTTGGATTTGTAATGACAACCGAACGAGGGACCGGTGATCCAAAAGCATTAGAAGCCTAAGCTTTTTGTTTCCTTATATCCTTTCTTTAGGCTCTCTTTTTTTCTTTACGCTGAACCTTATCAAGAAAATAGAACTTTGTTTGAACTTTTGATTTTCATCTGCAATATTTCTTCTGACAGATCCAAACATAAAATAGGCCAATGGTAAGACATATGTCGAAAAGATATATAAACTTATGCCTTAACTAATCAAGATGAAAAATCTTAACTTCGGGAATAGGAATAAGAGGAATACATGTTAGGATTGTAGATGGTTGATGTTGATTCATTTGAACAAAATTATCTTTAGTTAAAATATCTCAGAAATCTTGCTCAAACCACTTTGGGAAACGCTGCACCTTAATTTGCTAAGACTTTGAGAAAGAAGTTGGCTCAAAATTCAAATGATTGCCTGAAAATAAGAATGCTTAATGAGAAGCAATGCAAAGAACACAAACAATACAAGGGTCACAGGCACAATAACCATTATTAAAATTCCAAGTTATTCTTGCCAGCCTAGAATCATCAAATGCTTCCGTAACCAAATAGTCGGAGATGAAAAAGTATCAGACTTTCCAATCTTTATCTCCAAACGTGGTGCCAAGAAACGATTTTTTTTTCTTTTTGTGCGCATGAAGCCGAAGCCTAAATCTCTCAAAAGAACTCTCTTACATTTGATACCATTTAAAAAGTACACGTGGATGTATGGTGACCCAATGAGTCAAAGATGAACCTCAATGTCAAGCAAGATCCTCCGACTATTTGGCATAAGTTGCCTCGGAGCCAAATCAAAGTAGGATAAGAAAGATCGGATGAAATCTTGCAATGGCATATGAAGCCCAACTTCAAAAGGCATCTCATAAATACTGCTAGAATCGTTAGAACTAGACGTAACTTTTTCGTCTTCCTTCGGGGAAACAAGAGAAATAAAATATGTAATAAAATATATGGTCTGAATCACGGGCATATCATTTGAATTTCGGATGAAAGATTCAAAATTTGAATGATCTTTCTTTCCTTTATCTTCCCTACATTTAAGGTTCATTTTATCCTCAGGTTTATGAGACGAATAAGTTGACCCAAACTCCTTTAAGGGGCAAACATAAATTAAACGTGCAAACAATATCCACTTGCAATTAGTCCAAAATAGTTCCAATTCCACTTTTATTTCCAAACATGTTTCATTCAAATTTTCCCATGAAGTATAAAAATATAAGATGCTCCTATGGTAAAAAAAAGTAAAATAAATAAGAATATTATAGGATAAATGCATAATTTAAAAAATAAATTTAGTCATTTAATACGAGAAAATATAAAATTATTGAAAC
The DNA here is from genome assembly GCA_003254975.1 of Ochetophila trinervis. Lineage (NCBI taxonomy): Eukaryota > Viridiplantae > Streptophyta > Magnoliopsida > Rosales > Rhamnaceae > Ochetophila > Ochetophila trinervis. Next base: position 52,379 of record QANX01006603.1, read on the forward strand.
TTCACCTAATATATAGAAATTTCATGATGCTGCAAATATGCAATCTTTTATATCCTATTAGTGCTCAAATTCAGTTATAAACAGCGTATTCATATTCAGAATAATTTTTTTACTGTATTACTCTCAACTGAAGTATCTCCGTATGTAAATAACGCAATATATATGAAATATGAAAGCATCTTTGTGAAAGTAATTAAAATATATAATAGACATACCTACCGATTATAAAGCACTTGACAATTTCTTTTGTCATGTGGTTGTCAAATTTTTTCACATCCATTACAACACCTAGCTTTACTTCAAACTTGTGTTTCTTCCCTTTTAACTTTTTTCCACATCCTTTTGATCTAAGTTTGTCTAATTCATTAAGAAATCATAATTGTAACATCCCGTTTCGAGAAAAATAATAAAATTTTCAAGTTTGACCAGGTTGACTTTTAGTGGGCTCGGAGTTGACTTTTTGTGTGGTTATATTTTTGCTTTGAATATGGTACCGTTGTGTAGAGCTAGTCGATACGAGTTCGTAGACTAGCAGCATGCTCGATTCGGAGCTAAGACCAGAAAGTTATGGTCATTTTAGTGCGAAGGGCAATTTGGTAATTTGGCAAAAACTGATATTTATGTGTGAGAAAAGACGAAAATGCCCCTGTCTGCATCTTTAAAATTTGGCCAAGGGTCTGGAATTTTCCAGACCTCACCCGACTTTCCCTTCACCCGAGCCTCTTTTTTTCCGCCGGTAACGGCCGTTTCCGCCACCTGATCGGACCGGCTCCAACACGAAACTCGAAGCCGGCAACCTCCTCTTCCTTCCCGTACCGGTAGTTCACCGTAAAACGACCCAGATCGCCAGAAATTGCAGCGAGACCGAGGGCTCGTGCAAACTGTGCAACCGTGCACTGTTACGACACCACCTTTGGCCGGCCATATCTCACTGTTCCGGTGGAGTTAGGGAGCGTGCTTGGTACCGTTGGAAATCTGGTGCGACGATCTACATTTTGGTACCGAGTTTGACGCCGCAAACCGCCAGATCACGCCGGAAAACCGCCGCAAAGTCTCGGAAAAACCACCCCGAGGCAGTCACCTTTCCGGCTAGATCTACTCCGATCGCCGGCGAGTGGGACGACACAGCCACCACCACGAGCTTCAGAGCACGCCGGCGACCAGATCTGCAGTTCCCGAGCTCCGACGACCGCCGCACGCGCCGCACGCGCCTCCCACGCGCCGCCACCGTCTTCCTCCACGCGCCACCGCCGATCTCCACCTTTTCCGGCGAGTGAGTGCTCACCTCCCGTCCCAACGCGTTCCGGGGGTCGTGGGCAAGCTTGCTGTCCAGTCAATTTGACTCAATTTCGGTCGGATTCGGAAATGCCCAATTCTGATTGAGGTCCGATCTTCCGGGATCGATTCCG
>QANX01006604.1:0-68778 GCA_003254975.1 Ochetophila trinervis
AAATTAGTTTAAATTTTAGATTATAAAATTAAATTTTAGTATTATAGATTAAATTTATTTATAAATTAAATATCGCAGTTCAAAATGCTAAACCAAACCAAACTGAACCGTTTTTTAACAATTTAGTTTGGTTTGATTTGTTATTAAACCAAACTGCCAACTACAATTTAATCTGAATTTTTACAAAAATCCAATACAAATCAGACTGCATTCACCCCTAGTGCCAATAACCAATGTGATTAATTACAAAAAAGTTATTGTCTTGCATGGTCAAGTAATGCATGTGAATATGCTTCTAATTTAGCCAAAAATATTGAATGTAATTTTTCTAATTCTTTTTCAATCACTTACAGTATTTTTTTTTATTTACCTGTGAAATGTAAATAATAAAAAAAAGCGAATTATTAAAAAAAAATACTATACACCGGGAAAAGAGGAGGTTTGGTGTCAACGACATGTCGCGCATTTTAGCGTGTGGGAAAGTAGAAACGGAGACGGCAAGATACGACAACGGAAACGGCGACCGCTGGAACTCTTATATTTTTGTTGAAAAAATAAAATAAAAAGGGAAGAAATTCTTTTTCTTTTATTAAAAATTAGAGAAAAATATTTTATATTTAGAAAAGATTGAATTTTTAATCGGAATATTCTTAGTGGTTTTATAATCAAGCCTATACGAGAAAAATAAAAAGAGAAAAAAAATAGTTATAACATAAATTTAATTTTGAAAATTTTGGTTTTTGGTTAACCTTTTGGATTTTAATTTTTAACCAGCGAATATTCTCTGTCTCTCTCTTTTCATTCTCTCCTACGGAAGATAGAAAAGAGAGAGAAAGAGGAGTCCAAAAGAAGAAGAAAACGAAGAAGAAGAAGTGCCCCTGAAGGCAGAGAGAAACTATAATTTTTTTCTCCAGTTTCTCTCTGTTTGTTTCCCGAGAAAAAAAAGAAGGAAAAGGGAAGACAAAAATTTGTGTAAGACGCATGGAGAATAAGATAAGAGAGAATGGGAATGATGGGGAGGGTGTTGAAGTGGGATCTAAGAATAAGTTTCCATTGAGCTTTTGGGAGGTGACGGTGGCTTCGTCGGTTGTATTGGGTTTCTTGTTAGGCCTCCTTGGTGTATACCTAACAATGCCTGAATCAGATTACAGCTTCCTCAAGCTCCCACGTAACCTTGACGATCTTCAAATCCTCAGGTATTTTTTTCTCATTATTTTTTTTCTGTTTCCTCGTATGTTTTTTTTCTTTTTATTACGTTGGAGGCACTATTTTTTTATTTGTTTTTTTTTTTTATCTTTTATTTGTTTTTTTTGGTATAACATCCATGAAAGTTTGCATCTTGAATTTCGTGGAGCTGAATTGGGTCTTCCAGATTGATTTTCATGGAGTCTCAAATAAACAAAAACAATTGTTCTAAGAAAATTTGGAAAATAAATTTTGGTTATCTTATTGAATCCCACTGAATGAGAAAATTTTGTGGTCATACTACAGTTTTTTTTTTATTTTGTTTGGTTAAATGGATTTGGCATTGAGATGAATACCCAATTTTTTTTTCTTTTTTTTTTTTTTCAGAAAAATATATTCTTGTTTGTCACAGCTCAATTTGTTTGAGAGGGAAAAGAAAGAAAAAATAAATTGTTTCAGCCTCAGATAATGGAGAATCTATTTTCTCTCTCAAGTAGATGATAAGCATTTATATTCACAATGGCCTTGATTATTTGAAATTAGCGTATGAGTAATTTCTTCCTTGTTCCTCTTAGACATGTCTGCACACTTTTCATCTTCGCCTAACAGGATATAGGTAAAACCTTTAATTTATTCGTTTTATATAACTAGATTTATTGAAAACGATTTTTTGTTTTCTATTTTAAAATTTTGTTAGAATTCGGTTATATTTATTTGTAGTTTAATCTTTGGTGTTTCGATCTCTAGTACTGGCTTCTCTATCCTAGGAATAATAAGTTCCACTTGTCCTAACATTACTTCTAAAATGACTCTTGATCTAGGCTTGTGGTTCATCATACAACTCTCTTTTAAAAAGACACAACCTTGTGCTAAATTAAAGCAAATTTGTATAAGTGACTGTGGCATTTGAACATTACTTCGCACATTTTAACACCAAATGCAATATTTATCTAAAACTAGACTGATTCGCTTATCTTCAAACACATACCCTTGTTATCCAAATAAAAGTGAAACAGAGGCACCAAAGTAGAAGTTTTAGGATAGAAACTGAGATTTATAAAGTACAAGAACCATTGTGCAGTTAAATTATTATACACTTGCTGCTTAATAGAAATGTATGAGACAGATACAAGTTTTGTAGGGCTGTAGAAGACGTTTCAGATAATTCTTCTTCTAGAGGATTCATTATGAAATGTGCTGTTAGTCATAATCTAAGATATCAAAAAGAAAGAAAAATAAAAATCTACTCTGTTCCTAGTGAATCAGCAGTGTGCCTACACATATGGTGCATTTTGGTGGGTTTATGCCATAACGATTGCTCCAGTGGTAGGCATGATATAATCGTTTCTTTTCTGGAGAAATATGTTGAAAAGAAACTGTATAATTTACTTCCTTTTTTCTTTTCTTTTTCCTCTTTCTCTCTCTCCTTTCATATAAACAATTCTTCTGCTAAATAGGGCATTTGGCCAATTTTTGTTCAGGATGTTGATAAAATGGTTTTATTGAAGTATATACTTCTTCATTTGACATATTATAAGTTATAACCATAAAAAGACCAACCCTCTGAGTTACACATAAGAAAGCAGAATACGAGCATGAACCCATATTTGTGACTTTTTTGTTGTCACAATTGACTTGACTTGTGATTGATGTGATCTCCTTTTTGTTGCAAGATGATATTTCTGTTTTTCCTTATGTATCTCTTTGGGCTTTGTTTCATTTCCAACAAGCTATGATTTTGATGTTTGCTCGCATTCTATATGTGCTTTATTTTCAGATGAAACATGGTATGTTCTTTTCATAATGTTTTGTGATTTTTATTCCCCTTCTTTTATTCTTTTTGAGTAGAAATCACCTTGGGAGCTACACTAGTGACTACACTGCACAGGTTTTGGTGGGGTATTGCATGGTTTACATTTTCATGCAGACTTTCATGATTCCGGGGACTGTGTTCATGTCACTGCTTGCGGGATCCCTTTTTGGAGTTCTGAGAGGCGTAGCTCTGGTTGTGTTCAATGCCACAGCTGGAGCTTCTTCTTGCTATTTCTTGTCAAAGATGATTGGTCGGCCCCTTGTCTTCTCACTGTGGCCTGACAAGCTGAAATTCTTTCAAGCCCAGGTAAATCATCACGAACCTGGCCTATAATTGTTCGATTATATCAATCCACAAACTGGAATTCATTATTTCTATATATTTTCAGGTGGCTAAAAGAAGAGAACGATTGTTGAATTACATGCTTTTCCTAAGACTAACTCCAACGTTGCCAAATACGTTTATCAATGTTGCTTCACCAATTGTTGATGTGCCATATCATATTTTCTTCCTGGGAACAGTTATTGGTCTCATACCTGCTGCTTATGTGACTGTCAGGGTATGGAAACTCTGAATGTTACTCTTGACTAACACCTTATATTGGGTTTTATAACTAAGACATAAACATATAATTATATATACGCATATAAATATATATTTATAATCTCAATAACATGAAGTTAGAGAGGATATGATCTATGTAGTTTATCATAGTTATAAACTAACCAAATGGCAAAGAATTTTGTGGTTACAAAAATAATCTAACTTATGGTTATACCATTATAGAATTAGTCTATACTAAACTTTTCTTTATTGGGACTCAGTTGCAGTTTTAAATGCAGAAATAGCATTAGGTCCACCAAAGTAGACTTTTTTATTTTTTTTTATTTTTTTTTATTGGGACTCATTGCAGTTTTAGATACAGAAATAGAATGAGGTCCACCAAGGAAATGTAATGAAAACTGGTGAAAATCTTCAAAATTCTCAAATTTATGTTGCATTCTAAAATGTGCAAGGTTTTTGTGCAGGCTGGAATAACTCTTGGAGAGTTGCAATCCCTTGGAGATCTGTACGACTTCAACTCAATAGCTACATTATTTCTTATTGGAATTGTGTCGGTCACCCCAACACTGGTGAGCAAGAGCAAGTCATAGGCTCAAGGCAACACTTTGCTAGCTGAACTTGCTTGGTGTATATGGATTCTTGTTCTGTGGGCAGCCATTCAATATTACCTCATTCCTGTACAGATCAGCGTCCGAATCGTTGGAAAAAAATGTGTGGCTGTCTCTGTGTATACCATTCATTACCGGCCATCGGAGATGGCTTACAGAAGGGTGGTTGGGGGATGTTAAAAGGAAAACTTAGGTTTTGGGCTCTCTTAAGTAGGCGGGGTTTGTCTTATTCCTTGTATAGCCTTTATTCTCATGCTTGTAGTTTTTTACTCCACATTTTGTATTGTTCAATTCAATTTATATTCGATAATGCTAACGAAATGGCACGATATATGTCTTTAAAATCATGTTATGCAATTTGCTTTGTGTAAATGGGGTCTGCAGTTCAAATTATGATGGTTTTGTTTCCAGTTGTATGATTCGTAAATCGTAACTATATTCTTAACATTGTTATTAGTGAAAGGCAAAAACAGAGCAACATAACCTAACTCTCTGATTTGTAGTGCATTCTTTGGACAAGTCAATAAATGACTAACCAAAATATATGGAAACCGATCAAATTCATATTTAATAAATTCCATAAATCAAATAGCTTATCGATATTACATAAATCATTAGCAACTATCTTCGAGTAGTAGTGGTTATATTAAACACATTGTGATAACAAGTGGGGTTGCAAGGGTAAGGACAATCTGGTTTCTGCAATGGACGATCTTCATCATCATAAAACCAGTCTCTAATTTCATTTGCCAATTTCTGTATAATACATTTTCGTATATAAAAGAAATTTGAAATGATTATTACGTCATTTGTTTGTCAATTTAGAGAAGAAAAAGGATAAGAAAATCTCAAATAGAAAATTTTGACAACTTAACAATTAAATAGCATTTAAATCGAAAGGTGAATGATCTACTAGTTAATTACCTTGTTCCCTACAAGAGTAGAATCATTTCTGAACCATATTTCTTGCCTTTCGGTTTGGCAGTGTACATAGCAAGAGTCTATAAACATTCCATTAGATTCAGAATTCTTCCCCAATCCTCTCAATGCATGCAAAAATTTCAACCTGAAGTCTGAAATTAATATATATATATATATATATATTTAGAACTAAATTCATCAATAATTAATTTTCCACTGGGATATTTCATTTCCATTTTCTGAATTAATAGGTGATAAATATATTAAGCTTCAAGGAAAAAAAAAATTGTTATTTCAATAAATAAATACACAACACTTACGATGCATAGTTTTGATTTGAGCACTCGAACAATTTCCTATGTTAGCCTTGCAAATTTTCCAATTGCCATAAGGATCAGCAATTTCAGGAACAAGAATGTTTGACACCTGCACATATCATACAAATTAATTAAATGTGTGTTTAATTTGTTATACTTTCCCTGAATCTGAACAAGTATAGTAATGCATTTAATAATGTAAAAGCTAAATGAAGAAAATTGTATGAATATTAGATAAATCTTATAAGGAATTAGTTTACCAACCTGCCATAAATCATAGGCTGCGTTGATGATAAATATCGGTGTTCGAACATGCTGAATCACATATTGTGGAAAGAAACACTGCAAAATTAATTTATCAAAGTAAATATATTTGATAATTTAAAAAAATGATATATATTATTGATGATAAAAAGTGAATATATGGAGGAGGGAAAAAAAAAATCAGATATATAGAATGCATTATTGACTAATACCAGCTCCGGTCTCCTTTTTGACTTGCAAGATTCAGGCAAATTCTTGGCCGAGCCCTAACACAAACAAACAGAAAAATACATCTAAAAAAAATATTAAATTTGTTAAAAAATCAATTTAAGCTTTGCTTGAAATTAAAGTGAAAATCAATTTGAGGGACAGGTACAATATATGAAGATTGAGAGAGAGAGAGTACATGCGTTTCAACTATTTGACTAAAGAAAGTTTCAATTGTTGGTACACCACGAATATCTTTCCTGTTATATATACAAAGTCCACGAAAAGAAAATGTTAGAAATATAACATAGAGTTTGGTTTTTGAATCAGATCTTATTTGTTTACATATAAAAAATTTATTTAAAACAAATGAATATTCGATGTACCATAAATGTATTTTTAAAATCAGAAACGATCCAAAAACTATATAATAAATTTTCTAACTGTAAAATTACTAAGTCGACCAAACTTGAATCTGATTTATATAACATATAATTTTATTAAAAACCGAAATATATATGTATATACCAAAAAAAAAAGATGGAGATAGGAGGTTAATTACGCATTGATAAAGAAACCAGCATCCGAAATGCATTTTACTTTTGTAATGTTAGGCAAGAGAGCTTGGAAGGTATCGCAGTGAAGAATTGAGGCCAATGATCCAGCTGAACAACCAGTCAGTATAGCCTGTTGATCAATTAAGCTCATATTAATCAAGGTTTAAGTTAAATATCAACCAGAATAATTAGTGACCAATTGATGCTATAAAAAATAATAATAACTGAACTAGTTTTCGACGATATATGTATTTACATTTTTAGCATTTTTCATTCCTTTTGCTAATAGGTCTTCCATTACAGCTTGCCAAATCCTTGCTCCTCTGAAGTGAAGATTAGTGGCCTATATATCAAAATAATTTTAAAGCAAATTAGAGTCGATGAAGAATAAAAGAGGTTTAAAATATGAAATAACCTTAATTATATTAAAAATGCAATATGCATTAAGAATTTGACATACAGGGTCTACAGCTTCCACATCCCCAGTGAATGATGCCCCATCACAGTACCTAATCCTGATTATGTTCCACTTGTAAAAGTCTGCAAACAAATTGTATATATAGTATTTAAATTATAGGCAAATTAATTAAGATTGAGATCAGTAACTTGTAAATTAGTATTCTATAATAAATTGTTAGTCAAGCCTGACATGGATTAAGCTCTTTCTGATTGCTCAGAATTCCAGTGAAATTAAATTGGTTGGCCATATACTTGGATGAACCTAATTCTGTATTCTTCCGAGATAGACAAGTTGTCACATTGTTACACCATGCCCCACCCTATTTTTGACCATGCCCCCACAAAAAAAAAGATTTTGATTAAATAATAAGTAATTAAATTTTAGAAATTCACAGGCTAATTATATTTTTAAGTAATTAAGGCTAATTATACCTCATGATAAACTAACCAGCTATTAATCCCTGAGCCAAATCCTTTATGGAAGTGATAAGCAGGTGGGCTACCATCCAAACAAACTGCACAAAATTTAATGTCGTCCAATTCCAAAACATCAAGACGACATGTCTTCAATTTAATTTAATGAACTTTTTTTTTGTATAAATATTTTCTTATTTTCCTTAATTTTAGTACAAACCAAGCTCCACCTATAATGTAAAAAAAAATGTTAAAAAAAATTAATAAAGAAGGTTAATTGACTTTAATATTTTTTATTTATAATATTTTGCAATTTAGATTTTTTAATTTTTTAAAATAGTGATTTAGATTTTTAATTTTTCAATTTGTTACAGTTGAATATTTTATTTTGTCAAATAAATTGGTTATAGTTCTGCCTTAGGAACTTGTTCTATAATAAAATTAAAATAAATGTGAAGAAAGAGATTAGAGTATTGATTGTGGAACAAATTAAAAAAATTAAAAGTCTAAATTTTAAAAATCAAAAATATTAAAATGAAATTAACCAAAAACTCACCAGCTCCTTTAGCTACTGCACTGTGGAGAAAAGTAATGTCCACCAAAAACCCTTCTGTTGTAAGAAAAATCAGTAGAAACGATACAAGACCAAACCATTGGCTTAGTCTCGTGTGGACCATTCTGCATATGGATACACAATTTTGGTACTTGAAAGATGAAAAAAAAAAAAGTTCCACTTTAGTAGTCTCAAAACCATACATATATATAGAAAAAAATTTACCAGTGAGCAGTAAAAAAATTATTAACAAATATAAATGGATGTATCTATAAATTTAGCTCAATGACAAAATTAATACTAAAAATGTATTTTTAAATACAGAATTTAAACTTTAATTTAAATACAATTATCTTCTTCTTTTTAATTGTCATGAATTTATTTTTGTGCAAAAAACATATAAAGGATAGGTTTATATATATATAAACTGGATGACATCGACACTAGAATAAATTTTATATGTATATAATTTTTTTTAGGTGAATCATTGAAATTAAGAATTCGGTTGACACCAAAGGAACAGTTTATCAGGGCAATCACATGGCAGTGCAGAGCACTTGTACGTTGACCAACATGGTCATTATAATGAATGGCTCCAACTAGCTACATATTTTTCTTTTCTTTTTTAAATTAGCATGTAATAACACAGATCGCATTCACCGAAAATAAAAATAAAAAATATAAGAGATGACATTTTTCTTTTAATAAATTAGAGAATAAATTTCATCACCAAATTTTAAAATTTATAATTGAAAATTATTATTAACAGTAATTGTCATCTAAACTATTTTAAATTAAAAGAATCAGATTACATCTTAAGCTACCGAAAAGACTCCAAGCGCAAATATCAATCACATCTGAATCCATATTTACATATATATATATATATATGTATATATTTAAGCTTACTTGATAAAGTAGTAGTACTGATCATGAAGACCCAGTTCCCGATTCAGATCATATAATTTACCTGCCAAAAAGAAAGAAGTAATGCATATAAATCAACCACGATGAATTAATTAATAATAATGGAGCTTAATTTGCAAGATTTAGAAGCTATTAGCTATATATATATAAATATAAATAAAAGAGTTTCGGCTGGGAAGCAAATTACTTACAATTAAGTAATAGTCGGAGAGAGATATGAATTGCATCCAAAAAGAAACTTTGACAGAGAGATCTAAAAGAGAAAATATAGTTCTTGTATACTGAACACTAATTAGGCCATGAAGAAGATATATATACCGAAACCCACGAAACCGGATTGGAAAAGTCAACGATAAAATTGACGATGAGTAACAAAATTTTTTCTGTATTAATACTCCACAGTCCACTTGCAAAAACCTAAACCCAGGAAACCGATTGGAAAAGTCAACGATAAAATTGCCGATGAGTAACAAAAAAATTTATGTATTAATACTCTACTAGACCACTTGCAAAAACCATGTGCATGCTCTTCACATTTGTCTTCCAATTAAGAGAGTCTTGAAAGATCAAGATTATAATTAGTGTTTGAGGGCAAAATCATTTTAATTCTTTTTTGTTGCAAAATTAATGAATTTAATTTTAATTATTCCCATGAGTAATTTTGTACAGGTTTTGGTTAATATGTATCAAACATATATATATATATATATGTATCATTTGGCTAAGAAATATTTGCACAGTTTTTAATAAAAAGCCAAAATTTATACACTAAATGAATTTGGCTACAAATTTCTTTAAATTAATGTAAAAGAATTTGGCGACAAAAGCTGTGAAGTGTAGTCTCTATAGAACACGATTGTTTTAATAAAGAAAAGGGAAAAATATTAAAAGTTCCAAAAGTAAGTATCATAATGGAGTTTGTATTGATTAAATTAATATATATATGAAGATATCAATCCAAAATTAATATAGTTTTTTTTCCATTTAATTAAAATGTTTGTAAAATCACTGCACGCGCGTTTTACATAACTTGGAATCTAAATAATTCTAAAAGCTAGCTAATCTATGCACGTATAACATCAAGCCACAAGCTAATTTTTCCTTTTATTTGCTTTATTGCTATTTTTTGTTCTCTTTCTTTCTAAATCGAGGTTACGATATGTTTGCTTGTCTAATTTGAGCCCAAAAAAAAAAAACTAAAATAAAATTTATCATTTTTTTTCCCTGATAAAATAACGCAAGAAAACAAAGAGCTTATTTAATTAAATACAAACCAAACGCACAGACTTAATCTTCTCCATCCAGTTTCGTCACCACATTTTCCACTTTTTCAACTTTTTCATAATCTTTTCACCTCACTACAGTATCACGCAAACACCACTTCTCACCCACAACTGACACGTGGCAAATTGGGTAGACTAGGTCCAAAAGAATAATCAAATTAATGGTCGCAAAATAAGAGTGATGCTATTTTCAAGTTGGGTTGGCACCACTAAGCAGTGCCATGTGGCAGTTAGCAGATCAACACTGTCACATGGAAGCATACGATTGGTGACAGCTCAATCAGTTAAAATTCACGAGTTGGGCTACAATGCCTCTCTTTTTTTTTTCCCTTAAATAAATAGTCACACTTTGCATGAAGACACTTTGCTGGTGGACAAATCAAAGAAAATTAAAAAACACAGATAATGCTAAAATTAGGAGGAGTAGTACGTAGAACGAAATACTCCATTTAGTAGAGTGGTTAGAGCAGTTGAAGAAAGAATTTCTTTTCTTTCTCTTAAAACCATTTTAGATAAGAATATAATATATATATATATATATATATGTATATACTCATACGTTACACACTAGGTAGATATATGCATATTAAATTATTTTTTTAACAATTTAAATTTTTAATTTTAATATGGTTAGAGCTAAAATATTTTAACGTCTAAATTCAAATTACACCACCACCTATTTAAAATAATAATTACCACTCGTAAGAATCACCTATTAAATCATGTTTAGCAGAGTTTATGGAAAACAAAATCAGATTTAAATTTAAAAATTATTTTTTAAAATGTTTGTATAATTTTTTAAAAATATTTTAACTTTCTAGAACACTAAAAACTAATAAAAAATAGTTTTTTTAAAAAAGTTTTTAAAAACAGTAAAAATCTATCCAAAAACTGTGACAAACAGAACATTAAAAGAATTAATACTAATAAAGACCAAATTATTATACTTGAAATGGAATGTTAAACACTAATTACACATACGTATTAAATCCACTTTTTTTTTTTTTTTTTTGATGAACTTAAATTCACTTTTTTGGATAAGTGATAATATATAAATATATAAGAAAAGCTATACTTTCTTTTCTACCAAATGCATAAACCATCACCTACTAATTCCCAAACCCTCTCATTCTCATTTCCTTATTCTCTCATTCAACAACAATGACAATGAATTCTTCAACTTTATCATCTTCTTCATCGTCAAAAATGAGGAACTCAAAGCCTTGGAAACCTTTCACAGCGAACTGCTGTTCGGTTGAGGACCAAACGGTTCTCGGCAAGCTCAGCAGGTCATGCAGGCCGTCGAGGTCGGAGTTCTCGAAGGAAATCGCTCCGTTACCGTCTTTCCGGAGGCTGTCTTTCTCCGATCTCAGCCGTTCTTCTTCGACGCGTATCAACGAAGATCTTGCGCAGTCTTTCGGGTCGGAGCTGTATGATTTTCAGCTGAGCGAGCTGCGTGGAATAACTCAGAATTTCTCGAGCAATTTCTTGTTGGGTGAAGGAGGGTTTGGGACTGTGCATAAGGGCTATGTGGATGAGAATCTGAGGCAGGGTTTGAAGTCTCAGGCTGTTGCTGTTAAGCTTCTTGATATTGAAGGTCTACAGGGACACCGTGAATGGCTGGCATGTTTTTCCTTTTTTACTCTTCTTATATTAACTTATTGGTTTTTTCTCTGTTTTCAATATCATATTTCAAAAGTTTTGAAGAATTATAGGATTATCTAATTTTATTTTTAAATCGATTTTTAATTCTATTATTTGGGTTAAAAAATAGTAAAATTCAGCAAAAATATAAAAAAAATTAAAATTTAAAAAAAAAATCACATCCTCCTAATATAAACATGTGTAAATCAACTGTTTGATGAAAATATTAAAATCAAGAATATATACATATGGGCCAGAGTTTGAAAGTAGCTTGCAGTGTCGGCCCAAAAATGGTTCTGTATTGGCCCAAGCCTGCTTAACCAACATATATAATTCAACAATATTTCTATGTACCAAAATTGAAGTAACAGAAATCCTTTACATGTATTTGTTTTGCAGGCGGAAGTGATATTTCTGGGGCAACTTAGGCACCCCCATTTGGTTAAATTAATAGGATATTGCTGTGAGGATGAAGAAAGACTCCTGGTCTATGAGTTTATGCCCCGGGGAAGCTTAGAGAACCACCTGTTCAAAAGTAAAAAATAAAAAATAAAAATACATCTTATAAAGATTTGAAAAATATTATAGTATTATTAAAAATATTTTTATTTTATTCTATTTTTATTAAAGTGATGATTTGGTGCAGGGCTTTCAGTATCATTGCCGTGGAACACGAGGTTGAGAATTGCAATTGGAGCTGCAAAAGGACTTGCTTTCTTGCATGGTGCTGAGAAGCCTGTGATTTACAGGGACTTCAAGACTTCAAATGTGTTATTGGATTCTGTAAAATAAAAACCCCACTTGATTAATTTTATTCCCTGATTACCAGATAATATATATTTGACCACCCAAACAAGAAAGCCATAAGTAATTCTCTCAAACTGCTAAGTTTTTCTGTGTTTTTGATAGGATTTCACAGCAAAGCTGTCAGATTTTGGACTTGCAAAGATGGGACCTGAAGGCTCAGACACACATGTTACCACAAGAGTTATGGGTACCTATGGATATGCTGCACCAGAATATGTCACAACAGGTAGCATTTTATTTCAAAAACAAATTAGTGTTTGTTCATTTCCTTCCCTGTTTCTGTCAATGTTTTTTATATTTTTCTTCCGGATTTATGTGTTACTTTTGATGAACTTTAATATGTGGATGAATTTGCAGGGCACTTGACAACAAAAAGTGACGTATACAGCTTTGGGGTGGTATTACTAGAAATGATAACGGGAAGAAGAGCCACAGACAAATCAAGACCAAAAAGTGAGCAAAACCTTGTTGATTGGGCAAAACCTTACCTCACTAGCAATAGGAGATTGAGGTATATTATGGATCCAAGGCTTGGAGGGCAGTATTCTGTGAAGGGGGCAAAAGAAATTGCCCTTCTGGCCCTTCACTGCATAAATGTGAAGCCCAAAGACAGGCCAAGAATGCCAGCCATTGTTGAAACTCTAGAAAGCTTGCAAAATTTCAAGGACATGGCAGTTACTTGTGGGCAATGGTCAGCATCACCAAAGACTAGTACTGTTAGGGTTAATAATGGAGTTTCTTCTGCTAAGGTTAAACTGGAGATTAAAGGAGCTAGTTTCAGAAAATCCTCTCCAGTAGTCAATCCCAGCAGGAAAAATACATGAATATATATATAGCCTCTGGCCACTTGAATTGTAAAAATAAGATGTGTGTAATGTGTATGCATGTAAAATAGACCAAATTTGGATGGTAAAGCTTATCAAGCTGCTGCCATTGCCAATGTATTTATATAATTATAAATGGCATTTTATATATAAATATAAATGTCATTTTATATAATTCTAATCCAAACCAAACCATAGTAGGAAAAAATCAAACCAAACCAAATCATTTTTAGATGGTTTGAGTTAATGGTTGGGCTGGGCTCAAAATTAATATTTTTCATTGACTCAAAATTGAGGCCCATTATGTTTTTTTTTTTTTGCAATTTGCTAAAAATTGAGGCACAACGATTTCATTCTTTCAGATCTAAAACACCAAAGAGAGAGAGAGAGAGAGAGAGAACAAGTATATGAAACATCCAACCCTTCTACATGCAAAGGAAAAAATTTCACAAAAAAGATAACTCAGGGAAAGAAAGGGAAGAGAAAAAAAGCAAAAAAAATAAGAAAAGTAGATAGTACTCAACATTCTGACTCCTTCTATTGACCAACAGATGAACATGAATAGGCATCCAAGCAAGCACATAACAAAACAGAGTAATACTAGATAAAGAACACTTTGAATTGATCAACTACTATCCTAATAAATATTATCTAAAGACAGAATCCTTTCTAAACCAACAAATAAAATCAAGCTAGCAAAAAAGTCTATTCAATGAGTTACCTGCTTCAGCAAAAACCAAGCATTTCTAATCTTTTGCCAATTCCTGAAAATGGCACTGAGAGAAGCCCGTTGGGTGTTTTTGCCCCACCTTTCAAGCCAAGAATATATTAGAGAAGAGAACAAAATGAAAATGAAAAAGAAAATATAAATATAAATATATATATATATATGTGTGTGTGTGTGTGCATTTTAAATCTCTAAAATACTTATTAATTAATATTGGCACTCAGAAGTTAGAAGAGACTATCCTTGGTGTTTCCAGCAGTGAGCAAACTAAATAATGCATCTTCCTTGCTATCATCTGTTTCCTTTAAATTAATTCTGTTTAAACTACATGCTGATGTTTAACTGATACAAATGCCACTCCTCTTGATCCAGACTGCAGTTTTGAAGAAGCATTTGAACTTGGAAAAGGAGCTTGTGCCTGGAAGTAAGCCGCCTTAGGGGAATTTCTTGCTAGGGATCTCTGCTATGCTTGAAGCGTCTCCTACCTTTACACAACCTTCAACCACCTTCCCATTGTCTGAAGACAAATCAGTAATGTCCTCCTGAGTGTGAGTTATTTATTTCTTTATTTTTAACAATGCTATGAATTAAAAAATGATCCTACAATGATTTTATCGAAAATTATCAATTTTGTATACATCATACATAGCAATGCATTTTGAAATACCAATCTATTATCTAAT
The DNA here is from genome assembly GCA_003254975.1 of Ochetophila trinervis. Classification (NCBI taxonomy): domain Eukaryota; kingdom Viridiplantae; phylum Streptophyta; class Magnoliopsida; order Rosales; family Rhamnaceae; genus Ochetophila; species Ochetophila trinervis. The sequence continues at coordinate 14,758 of QANX01006604.1, forward strand.
TAGGAATGATAATAGGAGGAGAAAAACAAAACAAAACAAAACAAAGCAAAAAAAAGAAGAAGAAAAAAAAAGAAAAAAATTACCTTTCTAAAAGATGCACCTTCTGTCTAGGTCTTCTCCCATTAATAACTTCAAAGCAAGAATCCAGTATATCTTCCAACTTAGCTGAGTGCGGAAGTCTCAAATCCCTTCTTACCTAACCCCAAAAATGTGATATCGACTACACATAACATACAATTATAACTGCTATTTGGCTTGCTTAGAGTGAGAGTTTGTGCATCTTGTTAGCAAAACAAGTACTACATGTCAAGGATGTTCTTTTCTTTTCCCCCATTAACAATTTTCTTTGCAAACCAAAAGGAAAAAAAATAAAAGGGCTTACAAATATAAAGTTATAACTGTAAACCTTCAATAGATAATGAAAGGAGGAGCAGCGTCTATGCTGATTTTTGTTTTTATAGCCCATTCTTTCAAGGATACCACACACCGTTAGGAGCTGGACATGTAGAGATGTCAGTTTCCATTCAAGAGTATCAACTTCTGCTTCCATTGACATTTCTCTGTACATAATCTGTTACACATTGTTATGAACTTATGATTCAGTAGTGACAAAACAAAAAAAAAAACATTTGAAAAGAAAATTAAAAACCATTTGAAAAGAAAATTGCATGTAAAAAAACAATTTGCTTCAGGAATGGGCCAGTTGAAAAACAATGATGTTCTGAAACATTTTAAATGAGAAATAACCGAACTAACCTGAATGGCATGAAAAAACCAATCCAAACCGACTTTGATGATTTGAATTGGTCGGTTTTAACGGATTGGATCGGTTTTGCACAGTCCTGAACTGTTTCTTCTTCGAGGAGAATTTCGATTAGGATTTTTGCTTGCTGATTAATTTGCTTTTTCCATGCTCTGTGACTTTGATAGCGAGAAGGAATAGAGAAACAATGAGATTCTGTAGCTATACCTTGTATATTCATAAATATTTACATTGCTTTTGTACTGAAACCTCGATTGGAGTTGGAATGTTGATTTCATCACCAATCCTTGCCAACTCCGTTAAATAGTTTGATATAGCAAAACAATTTTTATCAAAAATATAACTTTTTTTTAATTAATTGTTATAATTTTTAAAGAAAAAAATAGATATATACATTATTAATTAATCATAATTTAAATAAATAAATATATACATTATTAATTAATCATAATTTAAATAAAATTATTGGAGATGATTTTTAAATTTAGTGACTATCAAACAAAGATTCATACAGCATACTCAAACTCTTTTAAGTTTTGATTATCCAAAAAAAAAAAAAACTCTTTTAAGTTTTAATTTCTGTGTCATATAAATAGCTATATACAAAGTAATTAGAAATGCTCTAACTAATATACTTAGCAGTATTGCATTTCACAAAAAAAAAATTAAAATTAAAATTAAAGCTCTATTTTGACTTTTATTTTTTCAATTGACAAAAGTCACCAAACTACTATAATCTAATAAGATAAATTACTTTATAAAATTTACTTTAATCTTTCCATCTTTGTCATGGATATTGTAATCTTTTCAAAAATGCAATTGCTATAAACTGGCTTATTTTTTAATTTTGATAAAGCCTATTTTTTATTTGAAAAAAGGAAAAGAATAAGAATAACAGAATAGCCATCAAACAAAAGAGCTCCCACTGGCCTTTGCTCGCTTTCTCTTCCTTCGTGGAGTTCCAAGTTTCCCTCTTTACAGTCCGACGTATTGTCGAAGTTAAAGAAAATCAAAGAGGTTGTAGATGGAAGCCCTAGGGACGTTGTTAGAGGAGCTGCTAAGCGTTGAAGTTGAGATTCAAGATGTTGAAGGTGTTTTTGCTTTTCTTTGTCCTCGCTTCCTGTTTCAAACAAATTCTTATTATTTATTTTCATTTTTTGTTTTTGTTTTCGTTTTTTCCAATTCTATGTTTTTATACGGGTCGTTTGTAGATGAAAGCAATATCCCTGTTTTTGGGTTTAATTGTTCAAATTCTGCTACATTGGCTTAAACCTCTTCTGGGAAAATTCAAGGTTTACCTTTTTTTGTTTTTTTTCCAAAAAAAATACTTACAAAAGCTGGAAGTTCTGTTTGGAATGCTATGGGGGAGAGTTATAATTTCGACAATAAGACATGAAGCTCCAAAACAGATTAAATGTGTACTGGATTGTATGAAGAAGTACAAGATATGGAGTTCATTATGCTATCAAATATCAATAATGTTATGTTTCTTATAATATATATGCTTCTGGCCGTCTAATTCATCTACATTTGAGGTTGTTACTGCTTATATTTAGGATTCATAAGTTTTATTGTATCTTCATGATCAGTTAACTTTTGTTTATAGAATCTTTTAGAGTTAGAAAAAAGAATGCTTTCTAAATACAAATCAAGTTGCTCAATATGAAGGCTCAAATATCTGAAAATATTTGGTTCATATCTTTGATTTTTGTTAGAATTAATGTTTATTTGTGGGATTAGATGCACTTAAGAAAATTGAATTTATAGTGTTTTGGATCCCTTATAAATATATTCTGGTTTTCTTTCATTATTTGCTTCGCGAGTCATAAACATTTATGACACATTTGCATTCTTTGTATTTCATGTGTGTACTCTATATCTGATTTTCCAGAACAAGTAAAGATATTGCTTGAAAGACAAGAGATCTTGCATGAGAGACAATCTGAACTAAAGGCTCTGCTGGAAGCATCGAAAGAAAGTGGGTACCCTGCCAAAGACAATGCTGCGACTACTGTTGAAAACTGGTGTGGCTCATTTGAATGGGATTCTGAAGCTGATGATGTTAGGTTCAATGTTTTTGGCATATCAACATACCGTGCAAATCAGCGAGAGGTTAGTACCCTCTTTGACATTTTAATGTCTTGATAGTTTTTCTGTTGTTAAAGTTGTATTGTTTTTAGTTTAATAAATTATAAAATTTTATTTTATATATATATATATATATATTTTTTTTAAAAACAATAAAATGTGCAACTTATAATGTAATTACAATGTCCAGAGAATGAAAGATGACTGCATGTAAATTTAGTATTTTGAGTTTGTTTCATGTGGATTAATTTAAAGAGCCTTTATCTCATCTGTATGTGAAGATTTTCTGATAGGACTGTCAATGATACAGATCATTAATGCTGTCATGAGTGGAAGGGATGTTTTGGTAATTATGGCTGCAGGTGGTGGCAAGAGCCTCTGTTATCAGCTTCCAGCAATTCTTCGGGATGGAGTCGCTCTTGTCATCAGTCCTTTGCTTTCATTAATTCAGGATCAGGTGCCATTCATTAAAATGTCTTAATTTTTCAAAAGATATGTTTTTGCGAACATAATCATAGCATTTTAAACAGGTTCTTTGACAACAAAAATTGGCTTCAGGTGATGGGTTTGACTGCTTTGGGCATTCCAGCATATATGTTGACATCAACTACTAGCAAGGAGGACGAGAAGTTTTTATACAAGGCTCTTGAAAAGGGGGAAGGAGATCTGAAAATATTGTATGTGACACCAGAGAAAATATCAAAGAGCAAGAGGTTTATGTCAAAACTTGAAAAGTGCCATAATGCTGGTCGTCTTTGTCTTATTGCAGTTGATGTAAGTATGATTGATTTTCAGTGTGTGATACCTTCAGATTGCTTATCATTTTTCGTGAGGAGCTGGCTGGTTTTGGTTCTAATAAGATGTGCAATGGTGTTAAAAATTTGTAGTTATGGCAATTTCTGGTAATTTGGTTGGAGAGGAATAAGTTGAAAGTTGAAGGTCAGATTTCAAAAGGATGTTTCTTTGTGAGACAGAGTGCAATACTTGTCTTATCTCTAGGCGTTGCCTTCTAACGAGCTTAAAGATATACCCATTTTTTTAATTATCATTTTTATTAATGTACATTTGGAAGGCTGTTTTGGTAATAGATTGTTTTGTTATGTTTTAGGAGGACTCCTTTTCCTTTGCTTTGCTTTGTAATTAGGGTTTTCTCTTTGCGAAAGTACTAAGAGTAGAAGAAGCAAGAGCAGCCTTACATTAACATTGGATTTAATGATTTCCTTGGCAGGAGGCACACTGCTGCAGTCAGTGGGGTCATGATTTTCGACCTGATTATAAAAACCTCGGCATTCTCAAGACTCAGTTTCCTAATGTTCCTCTTATTGCTCTGACGGTATTTCCTTTTTCTACATTATTCTTTTACTGATAACAAAGTTGAAGACTTGAAGTATGCATTTTCTTTGTTATAATCTAAACTGTTTGGGTTTGGGTTATGTTGTCTTATATTTTACAGGCAACTGCTACTCAGAAGGTCCAAATTGATCTCACAGAGATGCTTCGCATTCCAAAATGTGTCAAATTCTTCAGCACTGTCAATAGACCAAATCTCTTTTACATGGTAGAGTTATCTGTTTATGGTTTTTGGCTTAGAATTTTAAGAGTTGGCATATAATTCCTTAAACTACAGGTACAAGAAAAGTCTTCAGTTGGCAAGGTTGTCATTGAGGAAATTGCTGCATTTATTCAAGAATTTTATTCAAATAATGAATCTGGGATAGTCTATTGCTTCTCTAGAAAGGAATGTGAACAGGTTTGGGTTGCTTTTTTATATTTATTTGCAGGTTTGTGTGAACTTTCATAGTTTACTTGTACTTATTATGTTATTGTACATGAGGCGAGGCATAAGCCTCAAGGGGGAATGGGGTGTAAACTCAATTTTTTGGGCTTCTTTAGTCTACTTTTAATTTGTTATACCGTTAAAATTGTAGGTCGCAAAGGAGTTGCGTGAAAGAGGAATTTCAGCTGATTATTATCATGCGGATATGGAAGTAAATGCTCGTGAGAAAGTTCATATGCGGTAAATTCATTTACTGATGCTTTTCCTAAAACACCTCTCTCTTTTCTGACATGGGCATTGGTTAAGATCTCGTTAATCTCAATGTTGTAGATAACGTAATAATGTAAGACAGTGCTGCACTTTTTTAGAAGCCACAGAAATTTATTGCTTTGGTTATTCTGTTGTCAAAAGCTGTACAAGCTGTTAGGTAAGACAAATGGGACACAGAGTCCCTTGTTTATTTATTTGATGTTTGGTAATAAATGATACATTGTATAAAAAAAATAGTTTTTGTAAATATTGTTGAGTTGATTGGATGGGTTCTGGCAAGTAGTTCATAGTTGAGGTCATTGTTCATGTTATTTGCTACTAACTATTCAACCTCATTTATCAGCCTCCATTTTATATCTATTTCTAGCAGTGTTATGCTATATAAAAATTCAGATAAACCTGGTTTTCTTTGCCGTATTATTTGACTGGTGAATGCTATATGATATTATTGTTGACTAGGCTCTCTCATGTATGTTCGATGACACAGATGGAGCAATAACAAATTGCAGGTCATTGTTGGAACGGTATGTGCAACTGCATCTGTATTTTTAAAGAATTTGATGTTTTCTATTTCTTTTAATACCCTGCATTTAATGTTACCAGGTAGCATTTGGCATGGGAATCAATAAACCGGATGGTTAGTATTTCAAACTTAGCAATTTCACATTTCTGACATTTTGTCTTCTAATAGAATATTTTCTATAGTTCCTTACTTCTCTGGGTATTTTCTAGAGGAACATCTCTTGTTTGACTAGTTTTAGTTTGCAAATGTTGTGGATGATAAATTTTCGTCAAATTGCAAGTATGGAAAGCTTACTGTGTCTGAGAGATCTAACTGCCCATTGACCTTTGTTCTATTGGTAACATCCCCTGATTAACTACTTTTAGGTTGCAAATGTTGTGGAGAAGATGGCACTTGATACGACTTAATACCATTAGGCTCTGATTAGCTGGATAGTTTGATTGCAATCCTCTCTTACTTTTGGTTGTGAAATTGTTCAGTTCTTGTTGTCACTATAGCAATAATAAAGTTTTATTATGTGCTTTATGCAAGTGATGTGCCCCTGTTTCTAATGACACTAAGGGGCGGATAGGTTTACTGCTGGTTCATGGATTTAGTTTTAAGCACACAAAAAATGCTTAACAAAAATATGCTCATGCAATTCTTGTTTTATTTTTTGTCTTTTTTCTCGTCTAAAGTCCTTTTTTCCAATTGAAATGTGGATATGTGTATCCAACAACGTTTTGTGTTCTGACATTTAATTTTAATACTTTGGCTGCTTGTAGTCAGGTTTGTAATCCATCACAGCTTGAGCAAATCAATGGAAACATACTACCAGGTTCTTCCCCTTCCCTGCTAAATACACTTATTACATACGTTTTTATCATGTAACCACTTCTGCTGCAGGAAAGTGGTCGAGCTGGACGAGATGGACTGCCTTCTCAGTGCCTGTTGTATTTTAGGCCTGGTGATGTTCCTAGGCAGGTAAGTTTTCTTGAAGGCAACAGTTAACTGTGACCTGAAAATAGTTTTGGTGTGATTTAACTAGCTTCAAAAACAAATTTATTTTGGTCATTGTCAAATTAGATAACATGTTTTCTATAGAACTTGAAGGTTTTTTGAGCTTAATATATATATATATATATGAAGAAAACAATAGAAAGAAAGAATATTTAGAGACAAGTTGGTGAAAAAAACAAAGTTATATGTAAAAGATTGTGGGTTCACTGCCTTTTTGAGCTTTCATAAAATTGGATGTGGAATCATGAAATGTTGTTTGGTTGACTTGTTTTCAATATGTTTACTTTTTTAAGGAAAGAAAAACATTAAATAGATTTATAATTTGAAACCATACAAGAATTAAATATTTCAATCCTTTATATGTAGCATTACAGAGCATATTGTAGTATTTGACCACGATTTTTTTTTTGGTTGCAGAGTTCAATGATCTTTTATGAAAATTCCGGACTACAAAATCTTTATGACATAGTGCGATATTGCCTGGTAATGTCTTCTTTTGTTTCAAAAATAAAAGTGTTGATAGTTCTTGTTTAATAGATATTTATTGATCTTTCTTATTGCAGTCTAAAAGACAATGTCGCCGAACTTCCATTTTTCGACATTTTGCTGAGCCATTCCAAGACTGCAATGGTAATATTTGTTTATTCTTACTTACAAATATACATAACATACAACTTTCATGCACTGTTTTTTTGAAACTTAATGTAATTAATATTGTCTCAGGGATGTGTGACAACTGTGCATTCTCAAGCGAGATTGAGGAAATTGATGTCTCTAGTATGGTTCTTTCTCGTATCTTCAAAACATTCCCGTGTAGTTTTCAATCAGTTCTTATCATCTCCTAGATGGTTATATGTGGTTTGAACTCATTATCCCCTTCACACAATTTGCCATATTACTTTATAGATTTTGTTTTTTTTATAAGAAGCAAAACTTTTATTGATAGGAAATCAATACAAAAGGTAAAGGAGAGGTTAAGATATCCTCAACAAAAACAAAAAGACATAAGAAACAGAGCAAAACAGCAACACTAAGACCATATAAAAGACTTATAAACACATAAAAAAAAGTTATACGTGAGAAAATGAATTTGAGAATTTTGTTTTATTTAAAGATTCTGTAGGTATTAGTGTTTTATTAATTTAGGAAGTTTATCAGTGTTTATCTCTCATTAAAATATTGGTTGGTTTAAATTTTCAGTCTTATGAATAAAGCATCCATCGTAGAATTAATCAACCAAGTGACGCAGAAAAATAACCATACAAGTTTATTTTTGTTCCTATTAACATTATTGCTTTTCTCAGTCAAATATTTAATGAGTAGTAAAGTGCAGTAAATTTAGTTAATATTTAAAGTTTACAAATTCTTTGCATAATGTGGGCATGTTTTACAGGTCATGCAAAAGTTATGGTTTCGTTGCTCCAAGATGTTCGAGAAAATGATCAGAGACTGACGATGTTGCAATTGATTGATAAAATGAAAACTAAACACAAGGAACTAGGTCGGTCTGTTACTTAATTTAGTTCTTTTCTTTCCCTAAGGAAATCTTTACTTCACTCGGGGCTGATATGTAAACATGTGGTAATTTATCTTTGGTTGAACACATTCCTCAGGTTCTAATCTAAAAAGAGAACAATTAGAACAACTTGTCATAAAGCTTATATTAGATCGGGTTCTGGTAAGTATTCTATCACTTAAGAATTTTCTGAGATGCTTTCAGTTGATAACTATTTAATTATTAAATTCTATTTAATAATCTACTTGCTAATAATTGGTTATAGACAATGTTTTGTTTCTATTATAGTCACATTGTATGGACTTTATTGCAGCTATAATTAGGACTTTGATTTCTTAATTGATTCATCCAAACTGGAGTACAATTTATTTGTTTATTTCCTCGCTTGACTCCTTGACTCTGTTAGTGGCATTCTGTGCTGTCATTTTGTCAAGTTTGTAATCCAGAACCATTATTTTCTTGATGTAGAGTGAAGAGTTTCAGCATACTGCGTATACTACAAATGCTTATCTGACATTAGGATCACTGGCCAAGCAGGTATTGCAGGGTAAGACTGCTTCTTTTTCTAAGAAGACGCCAGAGATCGTTAATCTGTACTATGAGCCTCTCTCATGATTTTGAATATAATGGCTTGTGATACTGTTCTCCCCACCTTGTGATGTCCATTAGAGAAGGTTTTTGATCTTATTGATGCCTAAAATTTGAAATTCTTGGGTGCCCTAGTTATTGTGTAACTAACATTATTTCCATGCTTATAGGAAAAAGGGATGTTAAGCTCGAGGTCTGTCGTGCACAGAAAAAGGCTGAGGGTATAAACTCTGTCAAACACAATACTGCATTCTCTGGTTTGGAAATGAAGCTTGATGAGCTGCGTAAGGAACTCTCTTCAATTCATGGGGGAATATTCCCACATTCTATTTTGTCAACTCAACAAATATGCATGATCAGTGCCCAGAAGCCCAATTCTCTGGAACAGGTAAGTTTTGTTAAACATTAGCCATTCTTTGTTTTTCAGTTTCATTTCTTTTTTTAAGTGATGACATGCTTTAAACTTTGGCATAAAGTCAAATTGATCCCCCTTGTATTTTTTATATTTTTCCCTGTATGAGAGATAGTGGAAATTAACAATCTAAAATTGCAATGGATGATAGTATATTTTAAATTATATAGCTTTTTGGAACAAAATTGATAAAAATAATTTAATGAAAAACATAAACACACATTGAAACTTTCTATCTGGTCAATTTCATTAAATTGAAACAGAATACTTGATGGAGGGGCCAATTTGTCATTATGTGGTAGTTCAAAAGTGAGATTCTTTTTTAATTTTTTAATTTTTTTTTATTGATCAAGTTCAAAATGAGATTGCAATTATAAAACGCTGAGTATTGGGATGAATTGCAACTATCCCTTTTAATATCTAAACTGATTACTGCTACTTTTATACATAAATGTGCACAAATATTATGCAGTTGGAGAAGATTATTGGAAGATTGAAAACAGATAAGTATGGAAACGAAATTCTTGAGCAGATAATCAAGTACGCTGATTTGGATGAGTTGAAAGAAGACCATGGAAGTGAAGGTAGACCAAGGAAAAGGTTAAAAACAAAGAAGCCTCTAGTTGTTATCGAGAGCAGTGATGATGATGATGCATAACAGGATTGCTTTTGTTTCACCATCCTCTGGATTGCTTTTGATTTATAATCTGCATGTTTAGATTTAGAACTTAAAAGAGTTAACCGCGCTCTTAGTCTTTAGGCATAACACCAATCGCACGGTGAGCCAAAGTCCTGTCAATCTCTGTCTGATTAAATATTGGATTGTCTAAAATTTTTATTTTGTTATACAAGAAATTTCAAAGCTTCTTCACACAGTCCAAGTGAAGGGTCGAACAGATCCTCTACATAAAGTAAAGCACATAAAAGAAAAGGAAATGAGCACAAAAGTTAATTACCATTTATTTTAGAGTTTTTTACCCATTGCCTCTGAATTTTGCGTGAATTTACCAGCACAAAAGCTAATTAATGGTGAAGAAGCAATATGAAAAGATTTGCAAAATCAAAAGAATAATATATATATAGAACTGTTAATATGGGCGTTCAAAAACCAATTGGCGACAATACATATTAGCCATCTAATGTGTATATTTAGATACATTGATTCTGTGAATATGCACATCCAACGATTGATATTCGATGTCGTCCATTGAATAGTAGGCTATGTCGCTCATATTAGCAGTTATATATATATATATAAAAGCTTTAAACTGATAAATTAATTAGGTAAAGACTTGATTCATACAAAAAAAAAACAATTTATTCATTCTCGATGGAATATAATAATAATGATAATCATAAGAGTAGTCAAAAAGTGGAAACATTTTTCTTATTATCAAGTACTTTGTGTATGTCGCTAGCTCCTTTGGTGAAGTTAGTGAATTCCTACAACCTTACCAAAGTATACTTTCTATAATGGTAGAGAAAAAAAAAATCAATATTTATTTTGAAAAAGCAATGCTTGTTTTTAAAATCTGAAAACAATTCGTAAATATGTAACCAAAAGGATCTTATCCTTGTTTTTGGTCCAATTAACCATAGTTGCAAAAAAGAGGCTACCCTTACGGGTTGCATTTAAAAAATATCCCTTCCAAATGGTTTAACATTAATTTATCATCGAGTAAAATTAGCCCATAATATAATAATATCATAACATTCTCCATAAGTAATATTACTCAACAACGAGTTATATTTTATCTACAACAATGCAACATTTGTCCATTGCATTAGAGGCAAATAGAATTTGCCTGCAACCCAGTATTACAACATGCTCTCTTAAGTTGTTTGCTATGCATAATCGCTTATCCAGATCTTGTCCTGTGTTTGAATCAAAGTTCTGCTTATATCCACAGGGAAAAAATTCTAGTACTTCTACAATACTGAATGATATAGGAACACCTTCCAGTCATTTAATGTCATATGGATTATTTTCCACATAAGACAAGCCACAGAGGGAGACAGAGAGAGCATCCAATTAACAAGCAATCTAGTCTCCAGCCAAATCAAAATGAACAAGTGAATCTATAAAAGACCACAAAATATGCAGTATTTCTTAATCACAAAATGCAAAATGTAATTCAAAGTAGTAAACTGCCCTAACATCAGAAGCCACAGAATGACAAGAAAAAAAGCAAATACATTTTCCATATCCTGATATGGAATTGAGGGATCCCATTGTAAGCCTTATTTTACTACCACATAAAATGCAAAGCATTCTCTGCTAAGTCAAATAAACTTCTTGTATGGTCTGCCTGCATCCTCGTCATGCTTATGCTGTCAGGCATAGAAAACAGAAGTATTAAGAAGCTAGAAAGATAACAAAAACGATTATGCTTAAAACAAACTAACTCCAAACAGTCAAAATCCCATCATATTTTTAGAATTTAACAAAAACTGTTTTTCAATAGCAAACCAAATACAGCCGCTCATCAGGATATCATCATCAACAATGGAAATTTTAGTAGCTCCAACCAAAATGAACGAGAAATTCCAAATGCAAAAAAACTATAGTTTAAAAACATTGCAATTCTGCAAACTCAGTACCGACAGAGGACAAGCTAAGACAGGATTGCACATCAACCACTTTTATGGGATATTCATAAAACCCGTGTCTTGAAGGCTTGGGGTTGTTGCTGAGGATGAAAGTTAAGATTTCTTAAACAATTTACTGAGATGCCAACATTAAATTTTCGTTATGAAAGTTGCAAGTAAGAATATGAGATATGCTTGTTGGAAATTTTGGACAACAAGTAAATTTAAACTTGCAAAGGCTATTTAAGGGGTTGTGGTAAATGCTTGTGATAGAGTGTCTGCAAGACAACAAAACAAGCATACGTTTATTAGTGAATACATGTATACACAGAAAGAGAGAAAATCATTTCTTATATTGTATGTCACCTACAAATTTAGAATACTCATCATTCGTATCAATTTTACTCGCAAATGTGTTTACGTTCAACAAATTCAGGATGGAGTCAGGTGCTAAAAGAGCAAGGTCACAAGGCTAGTGTGAAATTAGATGCGGACCAGAGTTCCGACAACATTGATGGTGAAGAGGGAAGGTAGGAGAAAAAACAGCTTCGACAAATGATTTTACCAAAGTTCAACAAATTCAGGATGGAGTCAGGTGCTAAAAGAGCAAGGTCACAAGGCTAGTGTGAAATTAGATTCTGGCCAGAGTTTCGACAAAATAGATGGTGAAGAGGCAAGGTAGGAGAAATAACAGCTTGGAATCGCTAAAGTCTTTAAATTAGTAAGGAAATAACTAAAGAATACGAGTTAAGCTCATACTATTCAAACTGTTCAATGTTGCGAAGCAATTTCTCAAGGAAATTGAAAAAAAAAAAATAACAAAGAAAAAAAGTTTAAATTTTCAGGAGAATATGATCCTTTAAGAAGAAAATTGGGCATAATGCTTCTCAGTCGGCATCAATCTACCAATCTCACAAATTGTTCATAACCGTTCCTATAAACCCACCTCTAAAAGTATAACAGGCAAATCCCAAATGAGAATCATGCAATTTCATAACTAAAGCTCCAAAATTTAAATACCCAACAAAAAAAAAAGAAAATTAAATTGTAAAACACAGCATAAGCCCCAANACCCAACAAAAAAAAAAAGAAAATTAAATTGTAAAACACAGCATAAGCCCCAAATTGTTAACGAAGATTGCGATTGGTCTGAAATTTCGAGCATTAACGATTCAAAAAAGAAAAAGTGAAACGGAAAAGAAAACGAAATGGACGAAGATAGATAGATATATAGATTGATGAAGGAGGAATGGGGAAAAAGAAGTTACGAATTCGCTGACGATGCCCTTGTAGACTAAGACGGGAACGGTGATGCCGAACAAGCCGATAAGGAAAAAGTTGCGGCGAGTCCACCGGAAGTTGTGTTCAAGGTTCTCTCTCGCTGATCCCCATTCTTCTATGAACTTGTTCTTATTCACCTCCATTCCTCCCCCCATTTTCTCTTTCTCACTCTTTCACACACAAACTCTCTCTCTCCCTCTCTCTCTATCTCTGTACGATCTCTATGCTCTCTCTCCCTAGTCCCTTCCTCTGCTATTTTTCTACTCCTGTTATGGGTACTCTTTGGCTGCAGGTATAGTATAAAACTGATTCTCGTTTTTCGGTTTATTATTATTCCTGATCATATTCGGGATACTCTTAACCAAACTAGCTGGACACGTGTCTTTACCCCCCACTCCCTCTCGTTAAAAAAATAAATAAATAAAAAAGAAGAAGAAGACGAAAAAACTCTAACTAATAAAAACGTACAGATTAAAATGAATTAGTTGGAATCTTCAATGATGATTTTATTTATACAATAAGTGATAATAAATGGAAAATACAATATAAAGCATATGATGTTTTTATTTTAAAAAATATGTTTAAAAATTTAATAAAATAAAAAAATTTTTTTTATCAAACTTCAACCAAACTCTTTATCATTATATTTTTTTAAAATAATTAATTAATTAATTTATTTTATTTTATTATATAAAAAAATTATAAAATTAAATAAATTATTAAATATACATTAAAAATTATAAGCACAATAAATATATTTATTAAAAATTTAACTGAACAGTAAATTTAACTTTCTATATTTAAAAAGCTAAATTTTATTATATATTTTAATTTTTTCATTTAAAAATTATATATAAAATTAATAAAATAAAAATAAAATTTTAAAATAAAATATTAAATACTTTTAAAAAGTGCATTAAAAATGTTCTAATAAAACATCAAATTCTTCTACTTGTTTTGCTGTACGTTTATTTTTTTTAACATTTAATGAAAACGATGATTCCATATAATCGATGATTTATGGAGAAAAATGATTACATATTATCTATTGGATTGACAATGAAAAGATTGAAAATCAAGCACAGATAATCATGAAGAAAACAAACAGAGAAAAGTGGTTTATTAAAATATAAGGGATTGACATACATGGTTTCTAAAACCTTATTCCTTCAAATACATATTTTTCAGAATTATATATTTTCTCAAATACAAGTGCTGCTATGGATGAATTGTGATGCGACCGAGTAGCATATATATTTCAACCTTTCATGTTTTACTGTTTCCAGGCATTTTTTAGAGTCATTATTCCCTCAAAAACAGGACAAATCCTATTGGCAGTGTTCACATCTATTACATCTGAGCAGCCAGTTATTACAGTTGAGTAGCATCCATTCCAGGAGTCACTGCTAAATTGGTCACACTTGCTCAACTTATTATAGATACTAATCCAATCAATTCCCTTATAGTGATCAGCCTCACGGATCTCAGTATACACCTACAAATTTGACGATCATGGTAAAAAGTTGTATAAAATACAAAGAGAGAAATATATTTACACCAGCATATTGATTTCACAGTATTACAAAAAAAAAAAAAAAAAAAAAAAAAAAAAAAAAAGAAAAAAAAAAAAAAGGAGAAGAAGAAGAAGAATAAGAAAATGTCATTTAGTTGTTGATTTAAAACTAAAAAATTGGATAAGAATTCTCTCCAAAATTTCATTTTGGATTAATCAAGTTATGTCTAAAGACTAAAATTATTTCATGTCATCAACTTATCACCATCAACTTGGAAACAATTTCATTGGTCATTAATGGTGTTAATATCCTTAGATAATATAGAATTAAAAATAAATCCTTAGATAATATAGAATTAAAAATAAATTAATAAAACATATCCACCCAAAATATAATTGCTAATTGATTACTTTTAAAGGAAAAAAACAATCCCAAAATGAAATTAAAATAATATATAAAAATATAATATATATATATATATATATATATGTTTAGAATTAAATAACAAAACATAGTTATAATTCCAAGATAACTTTCATGATCTTGTTCTTCGTATACAATTTGTGCGGATTATTAAAAAAAATAATATAGAAAGGAAAAAAAGAAAAAAAGAAAAGGTAAGATCCCAGACTGTTTTTTTGATTCAAAATTTAAGAATCTAAAAGTAACTTTTTCTTTCAAAAGGACAGAGTAATTTGTATGCATTTTCTGCAAAATTTACTTTGAATTGTTCATATAATGCTTATAAATTCTTGTATAATAATCTGCGCATGTGCAAAAAGCCAAAAGCCAAATACATACATAAAAATGCTATATTTATACAGCGCACATGAATTATCTTTTATACAATATAATATATATTTATAGTAATATTTATCTTTGAATAATGTTTAGAATTAAATAATAAAACAATTTGGAAGCTAGATTAACATAATTTTTATTTTTGCTTCATTGGTGCTTCATAAATAAGCCATTCTGTACTATGTTGGTTAGAAACTATTTTAAAAGCATGAAGCATTATTAGACAATGGTCCAAACATTCTAAAAACAATATTTGAGAGTTAAAAGCTGCCAAAATACTATATTTCTACAACAATATATTATTTAAATTGTATTTTGCGATTATTTATTTTCCTTAATCTATTTTGGGTAGACATATTTTTTATTAATTTATATTTAGTTCTATATTATATAAAGATATTAGCACAAATCAATAACTAATAAGATTGTTTCCAAATTAACGATAGTGACATGGAATAATTGTAACCATTAGATTAGTTGACATAACACAATTTGTTTAATCCAAAATGAGATCTTCCATTAATTTCACTAATATTGTTAAATCAATATCCTTTCAATTGCAAATCAAATCCAATTAATTATAAAAATAAAAATTAGCTACTTACTCGGTTATTGTCCAGCCCTCTATTCCATGGATTAAACCAAGACAACATCCAGTCAGAAGCAACTCCATTCTCGTCCTGACCATGATATACGGCAGCTCCAATAGATCCAGCCAAAGCTGGAATCTTCTGGATGTGAAGAAATGCACCCCATTGCCCATTTTCGAGAACCATTGGATATGGAGAATCCCCAATATGTCCCTCCCAATCATTGGACCCAATATATCTCAATCTGTTTCCAGTTGCATTGTAAATTAAGCAGGCTGTGGTGACCACTACAACACTGTATTTTGGCTTCAAACTCTCAACGAATTTCCGGGCATTCACATCTTTGCCGTCTGCATTTTTCATTAACAGAGCCTCATAAGCTCTGTCTTCTGCTGTTATTTTCTTCCCTTGATATTTCGGCATCGCCTCTAATGTTTCGTTCGTGATGGGGTTGCCAAACACGTTGGATGCCATTTTTTTTTATTTTTTTTTCCGAGCTTTGAAAATTTCAAAACTTAATTTGAAAGCTTTGTGAAGTTGATTGGGAAAATATGTGTCTTATATACACATATATGGCAACCACCACTATTAGAATAACAAAGTCAATTATTTTGGAGTCTTTGTTTATTAAGTAAAAAAAATAAAATTGTCTCCTTAATTTTTCATTAATTTTAGTGTCACTTCAAATGCAATGTGTTTTTAATGAATAAAAAATTTTAGAAATGTAGTAGTTGGTGTATCTTTTTTAATTTTGAGTGGTGAATCTATCCGTGTTGATCAATCTGTCAATTTACATTTCAATATTATACTTAGTTCAACATGATAAACTAAGCTTTCGACCCAGATAATGAAAATATTCAAATTTTGAGCCTCTTGGCCAAAAGTTAAGATTCTTACCAACCCGTTATGGTTAGCCTCTGTTTTAGTTTGGAAATTCATTATATTATTTATCGCTTACCAAGGTTCAAGTTTGAAATGTTTAATAATTTATTCAAGTAATATCAACTTGTATATATTAAAATATAGACATTATCTATACACGATTATAAATATTCATGATAGAATTTGTTGTGGTGATTTTTTATCTTGAACCGGACTTTTCGGATCCTGCAAAATTGGAAAAGAAAAATGGTTAGAGGGGCATCGATGTGGTGGCTGGCATTCTTTCTCTGATGCCTAAGTCAGCCATGTGTTAATAAAAATAAATGACTAAAAATAATGTAGAAAATAGTGAAAATATAATGAAAAAAGAGGAGAAAAATGGTGAAAGAAAAGGCTTGTGCGGTTTTGGTAATTTTAGGAGGAAGATGAACAGTGATTTCAGCTTTTTGGTTGAATAATCGGTCAAAAAGTAGTCTTTTAGCCCTTTTTCCTTTCTTTATCCATTTTTTTTCAAAAAAAATGGGAATTGCTGTGTGTGAGGGAGAAGAAAAGAAAATGTTAGGGGAGGGTTGGTAGAGAGAATCCCCAAAATGGTGGCTGCCTAGTATTTCATGCCCAAAAGATATGATGATCTCATTTTTTTCTCCATTTGCACATTATTTTTCTTTTGGATGGACAATATTCATTGTCAAAAAGTCCCTCCTAGATAAGTAAAATCTAGTTCCACACATCTTAGTTTTTAGGCTTAGAGTGTTGTCACTACTTGGCCCACCACACTTAAGATAAGCATATATTATACTATTTTAATGATAAAAGCATTAGGCCTAACAAGCCGGTAAAAATGTCCACAATAGAATTAATAACATTTTGTATATATGATGGATGGATGGATGATGATATCGAATGATGTATTTGTAATCTTCACCATCGTCGACCATCACGTGATTCACTAGTGAAATATTTTTGAAAACCTACAAATCAATAAGAAGAAGTGAAAAATTTTAGAACATCGATGGACGCTCAAGTTATTGAGTGAATTTGAATGTCAAAGAGCTTTATGGTTATCTAATTCGAAGTATCTAAATTATGAGGCATCAGAGAGTTTATACTCCTTTGGCGGAAGGATGCGAGGCTCTTCACGGATTTGACCTTAAGTATTTGAGTAGTCCACCGTCTGATGACGTGTCGAACCCTCCTCCCAATTATCTGTGACGAAGATAGTCAGCTTGGTTTGGACAAACTTAGATAGAATTAGTCTTTGGGTTAATTCAATCCCCACAGTTAGCCCCCACTAGAGGCGGATTTAAAGTGGAAGAGGGAGAAGGGGAAGGGGAAGGCAAGGGAGGGCCATGGCCTCCAAAATTTTTGAAAATTAATTTTTTTTATTTAATAATTTTTGTAAAATATATATATATATATATATATATATTTGACTTCTTTAAAAAAATAGTTACAAACTTTCAAATTTAATATTTTGACCCTTTAAATTTAATATTTAATATTTAACATTTTAAATTATTATTTATTGTAAAGCTAATGTCAAATATGGAATACATATATTTAATGTTTACATTTAATGATGTAAAATATATTACTTGATGTTTTATAATGTTATAGATAATAAATTAGTAGTTTTGAGGTGTATATTTAATTTAAATTATTGCATTATATGTTTATATATTAAACTGTTAATTATACACTTCATATATATTTGTTTGCTTTTTACATTTGTAACTAACATTATATTTTTATGTTAACAGAATTTTAATTTGTTGTCTTTTATTTTTTTAATTTTGCAATTATTACATTAAATTTTTATCCCAATTAATATTGTAATATGTTATTTTTACCTTTATTTTCATTCAAAAAAGTTTTTGGAGGATACCTATAACTTATAAATGAATTTACAATTTAAAATTTATATTTGATGTGTGAGGCCTTTCCGGAGACAACTAGTTATAAAGCCATTGTTATCTTTAATTTGAATTTCACAATTCCTAGCATAAAATATAGAGTTTTCATCATTACAAGTTCTTAAATTATAATGCTATTTACAGTTTTATACTAATTTTTTTTCTCAGATCTTTGAACTCATATTCGTATATCACTGTTAATATTTTTAATAATTTCTATCCAATTTGACCATTAAAATTCATGTGCAAGTCACCTGCGGTCATTTTTAAAAAAGAATGTGTAATTTCACATCATCTTAGTCACTTATCCAAGCTAGCTTTCTCTCTCCTCCACGCTAACAAACAATATGGCGTTTATATTATCATCAAGCTTCAATCGGATCGTTTTAATCCATTTTTTACAAAAACGAGTCACGCAACTTAGGTGTTCAATATGCACGAATCTCACGATTCTGCCACCATTTTTTGCCAAACCAGTCCTGTTATCTTCGTCTCTTTAAGCTCAAGGGAGCTTAGAGGTCAATTTAGTGCAATAACTCCTAAAATGACAAATCCAATTCAAACTACATAAACACATAGGTTCGGTGTAAAAATTCAAAAATCAATGACCATTTGTCTAATTTATCTACACTAACCTTTAACATCATATTTACAGATCATTAATCTAGCTTAAATACTTTACAATTTACCAAATTTGTTTGATGTCAAACCTAAAAAATAAAAAATAAAAACATATATTTGGTCCTCCTCTTGCCATTATTGGGTTTGGGCTTTGTTAACAAAAACAACAATTAAAATTTCTCCTTATTCCACATCAAGATTTCTCACCGTATAAATTTTCAATATTTTTTTTTTTTGGATTCTTTGCCCTCATGATTAGATTCGAGAATAATTTTTTTTTTGTTGGGTTCATTTATTTATTCATTGATTTTGCATGGAGGAGAGAGTAAGAGTCTGAGAAAAGTTACAGCGTAGAAGAGAGAGATTAATAGAATGTAAAATTTATGTATTTTTCCCTTAAACAACAGGTTCTCACATGCATTGCTTGTCCATTTTAACTGTCAAATTGGATAGAAATATCAAAAAGACTGACGGTGATATGCGAATGTGATTTTAAAGGTTGAAGTAAATTTTTTTTAAATAAAAGTATAAATCGTGATATAGTTTAAAAACTCAGTAATAAAAATTTTTAAAAAAAAAAACAACGTATAAAGTACATTCTCCATATTCTATAGAAATATTTAAAAAAAAAATTCAATCCAAATTAATATTTTTGAAATCTGCCTATTAATAATAAATCTATAGAAAAAAAAAATTGCTTTAAATCGGCCCGAGCTAACATTTGTGGATTCGTCACACACACTAAAATACATGAAATCAACGCTACATACAGAAGTCCATCAGCGCTTTAGCCTGCATGCGTTCCTAAAATACAAAAGTTTTCTGCCATTCCCACAGCATCAACAACAACGACGCCGTATGCTAAAAACAAATAAAAGATACGTACTCAAATAAATAATACAAAAAAGGGTCCGTTAACATAAATGAAAAACTATGACTATTACCAACCAGTAAAGAAATTTGAACCAACGATACTAACAAAGAGACGTAAATATAAAATAAAGCAAGAATTATGATTTTCAAAAGTATTTTTAAAATAAAAATAAAAAATATTTTTATTTCATAAGAATTTTCGTGTGTGTATATATATATGTGGTGTGTCTCTGTGTGTGTGTGAAGAAGAACAAGAAAGAAGACAAAAGAAAAGAAAGCTAAAATTTGTGTGTTTGAAATGGAAGGATTAAAGATATCGATGGAGGAGAAAGGCCATGTGGTTATGGTTCCCTTACCATTCCAAGGACATATCAAACCCTTCCTTTGCTTAGCACAGATACTCAGCCAAACAGGCCTTTACATTACTTTCGTCAACACTCGCTATAACCATAAGCGCTTATCCAATCTCTCAGCTCTCTCCTCACACTTCCCAAACCTCCATTTCGAGTCCATCTCCGACGGCATGCCTGACGACGATCAGCCACGTCCCCTCACTTACTCTTTCTTCTTAGGCTTAAAGGTCCAAGCTAAACAGCATTTGAAAGAGCTCATCGCCACCCTTCGCCGGAGGTCGGAGACTGCTCAGTCGCCGCCGGTCACATGTATCATCGGAGATGGAAATGCATCTTTTCCGGTCGATGCGGCGGAGGAGTTGGGGATTCCTGTGTTTTCGTTTTGTTGTCACAGCGCTCATTTCTTGGTCACATATTTTTGTACCCCTAAACTCATTCAAGATGGCCAGCTTCCTTATCATGAAGGTTAGTTTATTATTTATTATTATTTTTAATTTTTTTGGTGATTAAGAATTGATTATTTGTAATTAATTTTTTTTGTATCATATTATATTTTTAATTTTTTTAATTAGTGGGATGGAGTTGAAATTAATAACTAGTTAATAAAGAGATTATTATAGGCGGAGAAAATTCTTGGAGCTGTTCATAGACCGATATTCATGCATTAGCAATTTGGAAACAATCTTATCGAGTAGAAAAAATAAAAAAAAAAGCCTTTTTTTTTTTGTGGTGAAAATTCAAAAGTTTATATCATTATACATTTGTTTCCGAACAAAACAAATTAAGTGACTAGTTTCTTTTGTTCTTTCCAGTTTAATAAAAAAAACAAAGTAATTTCTAGAGGTTGTCATTTATTTATTCTGTCGTTTCTCAATTATTTATGTTTGTTTGTCAAAGTGTTTCTAGAAGTTCTTTTCTATCCCTGTCTATAGTACATTCGTTTCTATTTGTTTTTAAACGTCATTTGTTAGTTGATCAGTGATAGATTATCATTATGATCTAATTCTATGCGATATTTTAACTAAGTGGTTATTTTTTTTTAAATTTTTTATTAAAAAATTAAATTAAATTAAATACTCTTAATTCAAATACATACAAATAGTAATAAAAAAATACAAGAAAGGAAAATTTTCTTCCATATCAATATTTGGGTTTGGATTTTAAAGATGCATTCTTATTAACATTAGACTAAATCTACCAATACATTTTATATTCCTAATTTCAACACGAAATGAATATGTTAGTTTAGAACTAATAAAAATACAAAAAAATTATATATAAGTCCTGATGAGATTTAAGAATATAAAGTGCAAATCAACTGGCAAAATAACTCAGCCATTTAAATTTCTTTTCTGATTTTAAAATCAGCATATATGTATAAATATACATACATACATATAATATAGTTCTTGAAAAATCCGTTTGAGGGTTTTCTTTTTTTCTTTTCAGATGAAGACACAAATCATAGAATCAAAATTGACGTGGCTGGACTAGAAGGTCGTTTGAGGCTAAAAGATCTACCAGATTTTTGCGTGTTAAAAGACGTTTATAACCCTATCTATCAATTCTTTCTCAACGAGACTCTAGCAATGACTCGATCTTCAGGTGTTATACTCAACACCGTCGATGATCTAGAAGCTCCATGCCTACCCCCCATTGCAAACGCCTGTGGTCGAGCCTACACGATCGGACCCCTCCTGGCGCTTTTAAATTCTCGAATAGGACATCATCGCTCTCAGCTAATGGCATCGCACGGCTCTCTTTGGAAAACCCAACATGGCTGCCTGACGTGGCTTGACTCTCAGCCGCCCCGATCTGTTCTCTACGTCAGCTTTGGAAGTCTAGCTAAAACGTCGCCGTCTCAGATTTTAGAGCTTTGGAATGGGTTGGTTGATAGTGGCTACTCTTTCTTGTGGGTTGTACGCCCAGACATGGTGAATGAAGAAGATGGAAACGACGCCGTCTCGCCTCATGAGGTGCTTCAGATGGGCCCCAAAGAAAGAGGGTATCTAGTGGATTGGGCTCCTCAAGAACGGGTCTTGGCCCATGATTCCGTGGGTGGGTTTTTGACGCATGGCGGTTGGAACTCGATCTGGGAGAGTATTCTGGCGGGAGTTCCTATGATTGGTTGGCCCCGCTTGGGGGATCAAAGGGTTAACACTGAATGCATTAGGAATGTGTGGAGAATCGGGGTTGAGTTGGAGGCTTGTGATAGGTGGACCATACAGAGAACAATCAATACATTGATGGAGAGAAGGGAGGAGTTTCAAATGTCAGTGAATAGGATTGCCAAATTGGCTGGGGATAGTATTGGCAAAAATGGATCTTCCTATCACAATTTAGAAATGCTAGTTGAAGATATAAAGAAAATCAAAGCAAAGAGCTGATTTGTATGAGTATATACATATACCAAAATATACATATATATTGGGAGCTATAAGCAGTTAATAGAAAAGCATTATAGGCGTTTCATAAGAGATTGGCTTTTGCTTTACACAAAGTGTCAGCTTACGTTTTTATAATAATGAGTTTGATATTTCAGAATGAATAAATTTTATAACTCTTTGTTTGGATTAAGTAATTTAATATTCTTTAATTAAATCTAGGAACAACCAAAAATTTGTTTCTAAGAAAATATATATATGCATGCATTACAAACCGCAGCTTCTCTCATATGATTTGAAATCACAGATAAAGATTGCTTCCCGCACAATGTCACGCTGCCAGAAAGAATGTTGTTCCAAGGAAACAAAATGGAACTGTTGTGGGGATTTTTCGTCTCGGACCGGGCTTCTCGGGTTCCTGCAAAAACGGAGCAAAACCGGTTAGAGGGACGCCGGTGTGGTGGTCGGCGTTTCTCCTCCGATGGTTAAGTCAGTCCTCATCCTTAGTTCAAGAGTGTCAATGACTAAAAAATGGCCTAGCAAAAAAAAAGGGGGAGAAAAGTCTTAGGAGTTAGAGGAAAAGGGAGATCAAAAATAATGAAAAAATAGGCTCCAAAAATTTGGAATGGGAAAAAATGGGAGGGCTGTCCGGTTTTGGTGAGGTGAGGGAGATAGTGAATAGTGTTTTTTTTGCTTTTTGTGTTGTAATCATGGCAAGAAGATGTCAAAAAATCCTCTTTTTTTCCAATATCAAGAGTTTTGTGGTTTCAAAACTCACCAAATCCAATGTAGCCGAATTTTGGGGAAAATGAGAGAAAAGATGGTGATTGAGATGGGAGTTGGTGGCTTTCGGGCTGCGTGCGGCTTGGCTCCAAAAATTTTCCCTTTTTTGCTTTATTTTTACTTCATAATTCACACATGGAAGGTTAAGATTAAACCACTAAAAATTCTATCCCTTAGATTGAGGACAAGTGTTCCTTCCCAAGTGTATGGGCTTTGGATATTTTTGGGTTTATGTGGGCCACTACATTGTTAGGCATTTATTTTACTACCATCAATCATTAGGTATTTGGCCAATTTAATAGGTAAAAATACACACAACAGGAACTATAATACACAAAAAGATAGGGACCATATGAGGTACCAAATTAAAAACCTTAAAGAAGATCTTCCCTCTCCTTTTCGATTGAATTAGATGAGGTACCAAAGTTAATAGAACCTCTTGCAAGAGGAACATGAGTGCTTTGATTCTCAAATCCATATTTACAGCAATCTTCAGCCAGCTTCCTCACTAAATTATTTAAGGCGAAACTTATACACTGGCCTTGTAAAAGAAATGCATAAAGCAAGTTAGAAAAACTATTCTCACCTATCTCCTTTTCTTGTAGAAATAAATCTTTCAACTCAAGTGCTGCACAGCATTATCTATCAATATTAGATTTTAATCAGAATAACCATTGTTCCATATAACCAAAAGTCTCCACTCTAAACCCTCAAGTCCAACACATAAACGCGTACACACTAACAAATGCCATCATTCAGAAATGCCAAAAACAAATTTTGGCATTTTTCTCCACAAAAATGCTAAAACACATTCAACTCCTGTGTGTTTTCAATGACCATGCACTGAGATTGCTAAAATATTTTGCTTGTATAACCTAGTGAAGAAACTACCTGATCACTGAGGATCTTAAGAAGAGATCTTTCCAAGTTGGGCTTAGGTATTGATGTGAAAGGCACATGAGGATTGGAGAATAAATACCCAAATTGGGCCATCCGCTATCACAAAAACCTTAACTTTTCTCCTCTCATGCCATGTATGGCAAGCGCCCCTTAGCCCTTTAGATCTTCCACCACTACCCACTGCTTGTGAATTCAATGTTGATACTGATGAGCATGCTAAACAAATCAAGAAGCTTCGTGAAGAGGTTTGGGAAAAGATCCTTCGTCTAAATGCTAAGTATCAAGCCAACGAGCGTAGAAGACATGCTAGCTTTAAAGAAGGAGATTTAGTGAGGATTCATTTAAGAATAGTACATTTCTCAATGTCTCGTACAAAATTATTGCCTCGGGTTGACGGACCATTTTGAATTTTGAAACGTACCAATGATAATGCCTACAAAATTGATATTCTTAAAGACTATAGAGTTTCTACTACCTTCGACATCACTGACTTGTCTCCTTGCTATGGGGAACATGCAGAAGACGTGGAGTTCGATGGCGAATCTCTCTCAACCCAAAAGAATGACGCGGGAGCCTCAGAAGAAAAAAATAATATAATAATAATATATAGAGTTTTGTCCATAAGCATTATTTTTGTACGACTTGTCCTACATGGAAACGATAAAGTCTTAGGTCTTTTTTTGGTGGGATATAAATATGCGCTTTGTCCTTTGTAATCACTCAAGAATATAAATATAATTATAACTGAAGCTATTAAATGCTTGTTTTTCTACTTTCTTGGCTATTTGACANGGGATTATTCTAACCTTGTCATTATTATTGAAAATCAAAAATTCAAATTGCAAAACTACAAAGTCAAATATATATACTTAAATGCAATAAGCCTAAAAAGAAACAAGATATTCAAATTAATCCAACAAGAAAATATTTTTATTCGGAAAGGAAGAAGATTTAGGAAGTGCTCCAGCAAAATAGCCGTAGCTGTGAAACACAAAACAAGAAACCATCCGAACATAGAAAAGAAAATTATAAGAAAAGTACAAATTAGAAGCACATTTCTACGCTTATCACGCGGCATGCACATGGCCATCATGATGGAGATGACCTTTATTATAGAAACTCTACTGTTCAGTAGGCCATACTCACTCACACACAGATATATATGGATCTTATACGTAAAGACTCCGTCTCTATGTGTTTGTAATAATGCCTAACCATAACTAACACTTACTCCTATACTCGCCTTTTAAGAGGCCTTGTAGGAGGCTAAGGATGCACATTCCTACCACCGTTGTCGCTAGGCACGGCGTCTGGATTTTTGTTGCAATGGTAGCTTATGAATGTCTCCATAACTTGACCACATTCAAGGCATTTCATGGTGTTTGGGATATTATTGGCTGCTGAGCTTAATGGGATGCTAGTGTGGCAGGAATGGCCAGACTCCTTAACAACCTGTCTGTAAAACTCTTCGAGTACAGTTCCGAATTTCTGCTCCTGAAATTTATTTCCCTCCTCGCTTTGCAATTTAGAGACCAGCTTCTTCAAAGCCCTCGAGAATTTCGAAGCCTGACCAGAGATTATCACTGTCGAACCTTTAACAAGGACAGCCCATCCACTTTCTGTTTTATTGGAAACAAGCTTTTGGAGTACTCGGCGTGTCTCATCATCTTCCTTGATGAAGTACAGGCTTTCTATGCTGGTCCAGAAGCCCATCTCATTCTCTCCAACTGCAGCCGACTCTATGGTATTGTTTCCTTGATCTCCTCCTTCATTGGAGAATTTTCCAAGATCGATGTTTTTTATGTGGCCTTGCAACTTTTTGATCGAGTGTCGGTCGGTACCTCCATAGAAGAAAATGTACTTTTCCTTTTCAATCTGCTCGACCAAAATTTGATCAGTTTGACATTTGTATATATTTATGAAGAATAATTAGTATCTGCAAAGTTTATATATATGACTTTTCTCTTATAATTAGAAAATTTCTAATTTTCTATAATTTTATGAAGTCAAAGATATGCTTATGATACAAATTCTGATACTATTACATTCCATCTAGGTTTTTTAAATTTAGATTCAAATAAGTCAAAGTATATATTCAATAGCTAAGTAGGTACTATGCATGAACATACTATTTTTATTTATTACAAGTAAGATTAGAATGGAGGATGTTGACATTAATGCCACTAGGCTGTTTCTGCAAAGAACATGCATGAATATACACACTTACCCAAGATTGCATGCTTGAATGAATGTGTTGTGCTACAAGATGAAGCCAATTAGCCAAATTGCGTATGGCATCTTCAGCCACCTTAGTAAAGGGAAAGGCAGCAATTCCCCGCAGGCGGATGAATGGGAGAGCATTAGGGTTTTCAACGTTTCCTTGTTGGTTGAGCAACACGACGATAGGTTTACCATTGAAGTGCCACTCCTCCTTGATGAACTTGATGCCTGCAACGGGTGATGAAAGCAATTGGACAACGTACCATCGCATTTGTTCGCGCAGTTTGATAAACAAATTGTCTTGTTCAGGTGTCCACTGCTCCACAATTGGGATCCACACTATCTTATAGTGCTTGTAGCGTTTTATTCCTTCATAATAAATCTCTTGAAGATTCTTAATATCCATGTTTGGAATGTCTAAGCTTGAAATTAGCAAGAGCACATCTTTCCTCGAGAAGACATCGATACTCGCATTCTGATTCACCAATTAGATAACGAAAATCACCATCCTAAGTTATATATATTAACTAAAAATCGCATGAAGAAGTTGAATAGAAAATGCTATATTATTAAGAAAACAGAACATACGGCAGTAGTGGAACAATCATAAATATGAAGAAGCTGTGAATCATTCTGTGGAGAAATCAGCAGCTTCAGAATGTCCACTACTTTGCCAGAAGATGCATGATGATATGGAGTTTTAAATATGCCAACGAGTTTCCAGTACACCTCTGTTTGCTCTGTTGATCACATAATATCATATAAAGAAGACGAAACGAATTGTTTAATTCCCTCATGATCAGCTGCTAGGTAATAAATAGTTAATTGGCATTACAATATATTAACTGATTAAATATATAGGGTACGATTGAGAACAATTAATTACTTTGTTGCTCATAAATTCGTCTATGCTTTTCAAGATCTTCCTGGACAAATGTGAGATACTCAGTCCACTGCAATAGATCCTGTGTTTGGCCCCTGAAAATCCAAAACATGAATAATCATACACGTTTAATGTGACAATTGATTCTTGTTGTATCCAAATTTATAATAACAAAAATAAAAATCTTACTCGTGGGTTTTGAGAAATGCAATCTGAGCGGCACAAGCCACAATGCTTGCAATAGTCCCACAAACATGTTTTTGGATAGGTTGTAACAGTCCTGGCACATTGGCACTAGTGTAGTCGTCACGTAGCTTCTCCAACTGAAAGATGGATTTGGTGACTTCCAAAATGAGCATGACGAGATTTTTAAGCTCATCAATCGCTGCTGGCAGGTTTTTGGGGTGAAGGATATATTCAGATCCGAACCTCAAGATTGCCATTGACAAGCAGAATTCTTTTGGGAAGTTATTAGGAGTAAAGTCCTTCTTGAGTCGCCAGAATTCCCCAAACTCTGTTGCTAAAGCCGCAAGGCTCAGCACCAGCTTTGCATCCAATGAATAGCTTGGTACCAAGTTCAGGACTGCTAACACCGTTTTCTCAATGTTTGTTTCATCACCTTGCTCCATCTGCAACCATTCTAGTTAATTAGTATAAAATTATACTTTTTTTATGATAATTTTCTATACACCGCTTAATTATATAAAACAAAGTTTTATATGTATATATATATATATATACATATTTATTGATTTTTATAAAGGAAAATACGTATATTATATATTTAAAGGTTTAATTTTGTTGCAACCAGTTCGCAGGAAATCTTCTTCAGTGTACTAGACGGGGACTTGAAAGTGGAATCGAGATGCCTGATTTCCAACTCATGTGCCTCGCCCTGCAGTGACTCACCAAAAATAAATAAATTTAGAACAAGTTAATAAGTTAAACATTCCACTTAATTATTCAATACATGTACATCTAAAAAAATATGTTTAATTAGTCAATTTAATGCCCAGAAAACTCTTTTTGAAATAAAATAAACAAATAGAATCTACCTTCTTTTTTATTCGAAATAAAACTGATAAATTAAAAATTAAAGATATCTAAATATAGATATATATGTACCTGGACATCGTCAGTGGCAGTGAGTAGAATGTTTTTCACCAGATCCAGAACATATTCAACATCCAACTTCTTCTCACCAGCGGCAAGGATTGTCATATAAACTTTTTCATCAGAAATGAATGGCAGGGCCAACTTTGTAGGCTTTGCAGACACCACCATGATTGTTCAACAAACAAAACTAATTCGAATGTGTTCACTTCCAACACAAAAAGAAAACAAGAAAAAAAAAACACCAAATTAATTGATTAGCTATATCGGTTGAATCGATGATGGCTTGGTGTGTTTTGTGGAGCAATGTGGCTCTGCTATTTATAGCCATCAATACTGGACTCCTTGACTGGCTTTCACATTCAATATTGTCAAGTACAAGCTTGGTAAGTAGGTCTTTTATTATTATTATTATTATTTTTTGCATTTAATTTTTCTCGGGTGATATTAAAGATAAAATATAAAAAAAAATAATGACTTAAATTCTATCCATTTAAATTTTTAAGATAAATAATAATTTAATACGATATCAGAACCAAGATAAAATATAAAAAATCTTAGTCTTTAGTTAATCTGTGTACAGAAGAACTATCAAAATAAGGTTATTAAAATGTTACATTTGGATGGTTATTGACAGAAAACCTCCATTTTGGATGGTTATTGACAGACCTACGTTATCCATTACTTACTTTCCTGCCAATCTTTAACTTTAGTAATTGAAGAATACTGACAAATTTTGAACTGGCAATTTGGATTTTTTTTTTGTCATAAAAAATGTCAATTCTTCTTTTTCTTTTTCATTTTAGAAAAATGCTATTTCATCAAAAGTCTTTGATTAAATTTTATTTTCACAGAAACTGAAATATAAATTTTATATAAATCTGGAATGTGAAAAGGAATATTTTAGATCCGCAATATCCCTGGGGAATTTCACATGCTGCAAAAGTTTTTGGCTTTTTTAATTTTTTGGCTGAGAGATACAGATTTTGCAATAGTCTTCCACAAACAGTAGTATTTCTAATTTTCGTTTTATCTAAACAAAGTTTACGTGTTTCCAAACACAAGACTTGTGAAGAGAAATGGGAAAGAAGGAAATGCTAGCAGATTGATAACATTGATGGTGGGAAGACCCACGAAATAAAATATTTATAAAAAATTTTAGTCTTTATTTATTAATATCCAAAGGATTTCTTAACGTTCCTTCATTCTAGTGCAAAAGGCAATCTTGCTCGAATGCGTGAGCCTGTTGCTGGGAATATCTTCTCTTCACAAGTCAAGTCTTCTTTTTCTATTTCATTTTAGAAAAAAAGTCAAGTCTTCTTTTTCTTTTTCTTTTTCTTTTTCATTTTAGAAAAAAATCGAAGTCTTTAATTAAATTTTATTGTTACAGAAATTGTAATATATATTTTATATAAATCTGGAATGTGAGAAGGAAGATTTTAGATCCCCAATATCCGTGGGGAAATTCACATGCTGCAAAAGTTTTTTGCTTTTCTAAATTTTTGGCTGAAAGAGATTTTGCAATAGCCTTCGACAAACAGTAGTATTACTTATTATCGTTTTATCCAAACACAAGACTTGTGAGGTGGATAGAGAGAAATGTGAAAGAAGGCATTGCTGATCGGATGCAATTGTTGGAAGCTTGATGGGCTCACAAAATAGAAATTAAATCACTAAATATTTATTGATAATAAAATTTGATACAAGAACAATCTCACACATGAAACTATTACAATAGTTTTTTCTTCTCACAATAAAAACAAAGTGTTGCAACACTTAACTTTTTCTCACAATGAGCAATTGCTCTCTTTCTTTTTTTTTTTTTTTTTTTTTTCTTATCTCAACAACCCCTATCTATTTATAGGCAATTACAAATCAATCCTACGGCTATAAACGCTTCAATCCTTCGGTGGAGATTAGGTCTTTAGAATTCTCCACATAAATATCTAGGTTACTTGTTCAAATTGGATTCAAAGTCTTATCCATAAGTTTCATGCTTATCCTTATCTAGATAAGCTTTGACAATTCCACCCATATCTAGATAAGGTTGGATAAGGTTGGATAAGCTTTACAACACACGTTACTAATAGCTAATAATAGCACACCATAACTACTTAGCCATTAAGTTTACTTAATCTAGAATGAGGGTTTACTTAGCTCAAAGGATGTGTGAATGATGTGTACCAGATCAAAAAATGCCTTATTGGTCGCTGTGGCTCCTTTTCACCTTTCGCGTACAGAGTTTTAAAATACTGTTGATGTCTGTAACCTTTTAGAGATTGAAACGAAGGGTACTTTCTTTACTTGGGCTCATAGAGGGTTATGTAATTTTTCGAGAGCAAGCTTGATCAGGCTTTTTACAATAATTGTGGAGTTAATTTTTATGATAAGTTTGGTTGTGTTGCTTTACCTCGTCGTCATTCCGATCATAATCCTCTTCTTCTCTGTTTAGAAAGCATAGTTTTTTTTGGTCCAAGACCTTTCAGTTTTTTATCGATGTGGACAATGCATCAATCTTTTTTGGATGTGGTTAGGACGGGTTGGTCTCAGCATTTTGTCGGGGATCCCATGCAATTGATGATCATTAATTAAAATCGATTAAAAATGAGCTTAAAAAGTGGAATTAAAACAAATAATATTTTTCTAGATGAATTTAAGGGGGGTGTATTCAATCAAGACTTTAGAAGATTTTTATGAAGTTAAAAAGTTTAGGTGTATTCAATACAGACTTTTAAAAAGTTTATAAAGTTATGGTGTATTCAATATGGACTTTTAAAAACTTTTAAAAAGTTTATAAAAGTCATGGGGTATTCAATTAAGACTTTTGAAAAGTTTATAAAGTCATGAGGTATTCAATTTGTCAATAATTTTTAAAGACTTTTAGAGGGGTGTATTCAATTAAGACTTTTAAAAAAGTTTATAGACTTTTTTTAATTATAGACTTTTGTAGACTTTAACATACTTTTTTAGACTTTATAAAAGTATGGATGACTTTTATAAACTTTTTTTAATAACTTTCATAAACTTTTAATGACTTTTATAAATTTTTTATTTTTATTACTCAAGATTTATAAGTATTTCATATCTCTTTTTTCAATTGCAATAATTTAATCATTATCCTGAAGTCTATTACCCTTCTATGTTGGCTATATAATATATACATGCATACTTAATTTTTAAAGACTTTTATAAATGAAAGACTTTTGTAGACTTTTTAGTCAAAAATGGAAAGTTTATGCTTATATAAAGACTTTCATTCTCCCTTAAAACTTTTGTAAATTTTTAAAAACTTTTTAAATAATTCCAATTATTTTACATTATTTTAGAATTATTTTCTCTTTATATCTCTTCTTCTCCCTCTTCATCTCCCTCTCTACTGCGGAACGAAAGTCTAACAAAAAAATTATAAATTTTTTATTTTGGAACTATTTTATTTTATTTTATAAAAATGCAACTTTTGATTTATTTTTAATATATAAATATAACAAAGTGCAATAAAACTGTAATTTGCTTTAAAAAAAACTTAAATAACTATTTTTCTTTATTTTTTCTTATGTTCATTTACTTTTGTTAAATATGAAAAGTATAATATCTAATATATTTTTCAATACTAAAAAATAAAAATAATATTGAATTTCAGTAAATAATTTTCNGAGATTTTGCAATAGTCTTCGACAAACAGTAGTATTACTTATTATCGTTTTATCCAAACACAAGACTTGTGAGATGGATAGAGAGAAATGTGAAAGAAGGCATTGCTGATCGGATGCAATTACCCTGAAACCACAGTAGAGCTGAAAGGATGTGTGAATGATGTGTACCAGATCAAAAAATGCCTTATTGGTCGCTGTGGCTCCTTTTCACCTTTCGCGTACAGAGTTTTAAAATACTGTTGATGTCTGTAACCTTTTAGAGATTGAAACGAAGGGCACTTTCTTTACTTGGGCTCATAGAGGGTTATGTAGTTTTTTCGAGAGCAAGCTTGATCAGGCTTTTTACAATAATTCTGGAGTTAATTTTTAGGATAAGTTTGGTTGTGTTGCTTTGCCTTGTCACCATTCCGATCATAATCCTCTTCTTCTCTGTTTGGAAATCATAGTTTGTTTTGGTCCAAGACCTTTCAGTTTTTTATCGATGTGGACGACGCATGAATCTGTTTTGGATGTAGTTAGGACGGGTTCGTCTCAGCATTTTGTCGGGGATCCCATGCAATTGATGATCATTAATTAAAATCGATTAAAAGAAGCTTAAAAAGTGGAAATAAAATAGNTTTTAAAAGTCTTAATTGAATATACCCCCCTAAAACTTTTCCAATGGGTTTGAAAATCTTTGAACCAGTTCAAATGGGTTTGGAAGAAAAGTAGGATAGAGAAATATCTTGCAGAGAGAAGAAAAGAATAAAAAAAAGAATGAGATAGACATAAAGGTTGAATAGAAGTGGTAAAGTAAAAGATAAACTATTAATATTTGTTTTTGACTTAGGCTCTGCCCTTTCAACAATTCACCATTCCTGGTTGGAGCGGTGTGTTATGTCATAGGCTGTATACATGACAAACTTCATCCTCACTGCCCAAGGTTTAAGACATCGCCATTCGGAAGCAAGTCAGCAAGCTCAAGGACCATATAACAAAGCAACAACAAGAGCTGATGATTCTATTTTCTATTTTTTATTTTTCTCTTTCTATTGTTTTAGCTATTTCCGTTTGTGGGAGTTCTTTCTTTCTTGATTTCCAAATTGACTAAGATTTTTTAAGCTTAGCTAATTCTTGAGCTTCGCAAGCTATAATTTTATTATATGTTTATCAATTTTATTTTATTTTTTTTATAAAAAATTTAGTAAGTACTTTGAAGTTTTTAGATTTTTATGAGTTTTTGATTCTAGTTTCTTCATATTTTGCTTTCGTTGAAAATCTTTGAACCACTTCGAATAAGTTTTGAAGAAAAGAAAGGGAGAGTAAGAAAAGAATGAGACACAAAGAATTTGTAGAGAGAGAGAAAGAAAAAAAAAAGTGAGAAATGAGCTGGTAAAGTAAAAAGAAAAAGTAAAAAGTGGATTTTTTAAGAGAAAAACTGATGAGTTGGTGGGCATAAATCATTAGCAAAAAGAATTGGCTTAAGTTAATAATTGCCCCCAACCATGGGCGCAGCTGTACAAATTCCACCATATAAATATCTAACAACTCCTATGGCTGATAGCAATTGCAAAAAAAAAAAAAAATGTTTATACCAACTGAAATTTCACTTACTTACATTAAAAAAAAAAATTCTAAGAAATCAAAACAAAAACCCAAAACAACTTCCGTGGTTTGATTCCTAAAAAAAAAAAGAACAACTTACAATGGCANTAAAAAAAAAAAAAGAACAACTTACAATTGCAGAACGAAGAAGAAGAAAATAACAAAGTTACTGCAATGTGCTATGTTTAATTTCGTGCCCTAAAATCCCAAATAACCAAACACAAACCTTGCCAGTGATTGAAGGAATGAAAAATGCAGAGGGAGCCTCGGCACGACTTTTCATCGAAAGTGGACTTTTGATAGGGGCTAACAAACTCTCTTCAACAACCCATTGCTCAATCACTCTTTGTTTGTATTAATTTATGACGTCGTTTGTGATTCAAATGAAATTTGAAAAATTTCCTCCATTGATCAAACCACAGCATGATACTTTCTTATTTATTTATTTATTAATTTTGTACCACTTTTTACAAATTGAGACATCAATTGTGACAGCAAGCTCATATACTCATCAAAGTTAGACTAAAGTTTTGGGAGGAAAATTTTCCTTTATAATTTTTTCGGTCAATTAATGCATGCGTTTTAAAAGGGGTCATAGATCATGGGTACGAGGTGAACCGGACTTTAGGCATAATTACATCTATTTGTGACCGTTATAACATTGTCAGAGAATCATTTCAAATATTATAATATTTTTTCCATGTAATAATACTAATAATCCTTTATTATTAATTTATTATGCAACTTGAAAAAAAACTAGCTTCAGATGATGGATGAGCACAGAAAAGGAGCATCGACATTATCATCATTGCAGTAGAGGCCAGGATGCTAATCTAAACCTTTGCTCTTGAGAAATTTCCTAGCCTTCAAAACAAGTTCCCGGTTGGTAATTTGACCATCTGATTCAGCGATTATGGTCTGGATTGCATGGCTAAAAGCTCCACAAGGAACATCATCTT
Organism: Ochetophila trinervis; assembly: GCA_003254975.1. Lineage (NCBI taxonomy): Eukaryota > Viridiplantae > Streptophyta > Magnoliopsida > Rosales > Rhamnaceae > Ochetophila > Ochetophila trinervis. The sequence continues at coordinate 49,590 of QANX01006604.1, forward strand.
TTCCTGAAAGAACCACATCGCCAGAAGTTTGGTATGTCTGGCAGCCACTGATCAGAATCCCACCTTTAGGAAGCTGCAGTGCAGGGTTTTGGTTGCCAATGCCATCTACTACCTGTGCTGCTATTAATGCTTGTTTTGCAACATACCGAGCAGCCTTATCAAGCTTCCGTCTCAGTTTCAGAAACTCTTGGTCTTTGTACACTCCACCTCCTGCTAATTTGCTGATGCCTCCATTTTGGGGTTTGTCTTTCTTCATGAACTTCTTCACCTTGGGACTCACATCGTCTCCAAATATTTCGAACAGGGTACACCTCAGATTTCCAACATCGATGTCGGGTTTTCCAGTTTTTTCATTCAGTATGTCTATCTCAGTGGAGAGTGGCAAGGCTCTACTCTTTGTACGGCTATGCGTGAAATATCCAATCTCTTTCTCATCTTTCTTCTCTTCCTCGTGTTCTCTCCAGCGATTATAGTGACGCATTTCCGAGGGCAAACGGATTCCACGGTGCATAAATTCCACATAGTACCGACCTCTCGGCTGACCACTGATAGATCACAATTTATATATGTTTTATATACCTTGATACTTAAATTAAGCATTTTTTATTCATTTAAAATAGATTAATATGTGTTTTTCTATATTTTAGGTGATTTTGACATCAAGGAAGAAATTTTGAAGAAAAATGGCAAAACTGTAATTAAAAGCATGCAGACAGATTAGCCCAGGCTCTAACCCAGGCCCCTGCCCAGGCGCCTGGCCGGTGATTTCAGCTGCTGCGAGGCAGCGAGATAGAGCAGCCCAGGTGTGTTCCCAGGCGCGCAGCCCAGGCGCCTGGGCTAGCGCGATTTTGGTCCGTTTAGGCGCGTTTTTGTGTGTTTTATAGCCCTAGGTTTTTAGTTTAAATAGGTTTAAGTTATCTTGTAATAGGATAGCCATTTTTAGAGCAAAAACAACAAAGAATTGAGATTTCTAACAACTATGAGTAGCTAAATCTCTCTCTTGGGTAAGAGTATCGTTCATTGCTAAAGTATAAAGTGTGAGACTTCGTTTATAAGTTTTAATTCAATTTTAATTATTCAATTGTGTTCTTCCGTTTTATTTGTTTATTATTCAATTCTCTTTTGATTATAATTTGGATCCGTTATAATTATTTGTGGATTGGGTATTTGCTAATTAGGAATTCAATCGTATTGAATGTTCTATGTTTAGTAGCACTTTGATTTTAATAATTGCATGCTACTTTTGTTAATTTCTTAGGAGAACGCATAATAGATTAAAGTTTTACAACGTTTGTAGGACTTGTTTATTGTTGGATGCTATTGTTCTTAATGCTGTTATGATTTGATTTAGATCACGTTGGTTTAGATATTTCAGAAGTAGGATTAATTTACGATCGTATCTGAATTAATTAATTGTGAGAGTTAGAATAAAATTGGCCGTGCTATTTTATTTAATCCAACATTGAATGATTATTTTTGGATATATTTTTGTCTGTGATCACCTGTTCTTTAGTAATTGAAGATACTTTGACCCAAGGTTTTCTCCTATTGTTATTTTCAATATTTATTAAATTGTTTTCTTTAATATTTGAACTTGCCAACATAAAATCCCCCTTTTGTCTTTTTAATTTTGCTTTAATTGGAATAGAAATAGTTTGATCATCAGTCTCTGTGGAATCGACCTGAACTTGCTGCTACTACGGTAGTGTTTAAATTCAGTAATTAATTTTGGTGTTTACGACACGCATCAAATTTTGGCGCATTATTGTATTGGTACTGTTCATGATGCTCGGTACTGTCTCCTATCTGCTCTTTACCCCCGCCAATATGAGACCGCCGTTGTGACACGAATCTGAAACAATTGTGTTGAAATAGGTGATATGCATTTCTAGAAAGTTTTCAAAATTGTTTAAGTAATTAGATTTCTAGAATTATCTAGAATAGCATAGGGACTAGTATCTAGAAAATAAAATAGAAAAATCTAGAAAAATGTAGTCAAGAACCATGCTAGAAGAATCTAGAAAAATGTAATCTAGCATCATGCTAGAAGAATCTAGAAAACTCAAACCTACTTTAGATGTGTATAAATAGGAAGCCTAGCTTCCATATGTACTAAGAAGAAAGAACAATTACAAAAAGCAATAAGCCTTTGCTATTCAATCTATCTACTAGTGTCCCATATTTCCTTTTTCAATTAAACCCATTATCAATTGTTCCTCCTATTCATCAATCAAACCAAGAATATCCATCTATTCAACCATCAAAAAACCAACAGTGGTATCAGAGCCTACGTTCTTTCATCAATTGGGCGTAGTTATTTTCATATATCATGGCCGACAATTTCCTCTCAACAATCCCAGTTCCAGTTTTCCATGGAGAAAACTATGATTTTTGGTCAATCAAAATGACCACGTATTTTAAATCCCAAAAATTATGGGGTATTGTTAGTGAGGGTTACACTATCCCTACTAACATTACCACTCTAAACAATACTCAAAAGAAGGAGCTTGAAGAGAATCAACAAAAAGATTCTCAAGCATTGTTCGTCCTGTAACAAGCTATGGCAGACGAAATTTTTCCAAGAATTATGGGAGCTACCAGTTCTAAGGAAGCATGGGATACACTACAGGAGGAGTTTCAAGGGAATGTAAAGGTACGTGCCATCAAACTACAGACTCTAGGAAGAGATTTTGAAAATTTAAAAATGAAGGACAATGAGACTGCTAAAGATTACTACTCAAGGATAAAGGAAGTAGTAAATCAAATGAGAGCCTATGGAGAAAACATCTCCGAAAAGAAGGTGGTTGAAAAAATTTTAATAAGTTGCACGGAGAAATATGATGCTATTATTATTGCTATTGAAGAATCTAAAGATATAGAAAAATTAACAGCAACAGAACTAATGGGCTCTCTAGAAGCATATGAAAAAAGACTGAGTAGGCAATTTGAAGAATCTACGGAGAATGCCTTTCAGTCTAAAATAAATACGCAGTCTCAAAAATCTAAAAAAGAACATAAGAATTTTCAAGAAAATTCTAGAAATAAACAATCAAATAAAAATAGCAAAAATCCTCCTTGTGGTATTTGCAAAAGAAAAAGTCATTTGGAAAAAGACTATTGGTTTAAAGGAAAACCACAGTGTAGAGTCTGTAGAAAGTTTGGGCACGTAGAAAAAGATTGTCGCTCAAAAGAAACTCATCAAGCTAATTTTACTGAAGATAAGGATGTAGAAAATCATCTTTTCTACGTCTGTCAAGGCGAAGATAAAAAAGATACTTGGTATCTAGATAGTGGTTGTAGTAACCACATGACAAAAGATAAAAGTATTTTCTGTAGCCTAAATAAAACTCATACAAAAGTAAAAATAGGAAATGGAGAATACATTGAGGCTACAGGAAAAGGCATTATTGCCATAGAGACGAAAAAGGGTAAACGGTACATAACTAATGTACTGTTAGTCCCTTCTATAAATCAAAACCTATTGAGCGTAGGACAAATGATGGAGAAATGATACTCTCTTCGCTTTGAAGGAGACTCATGTACAATCTATGACAAGAAAAATAAAACTATGGAAATAACAAAGATCAAGATGAGAGGAAATAGATCATTTCCAATAGAATGGAGATATGCCAACGAAGCAGTAATGAAGGCGCAAGTAGACAGCTCTTGGATTTGGCACAAAAGATTTGGTCACTTCCATTTTCATGGTTTGAAGATTCTTCATCGGAAAATCTAATGCGCGACATACCAACTATTGAGGAGATCAGAGGTACCTGTCAAGCATGTCTACAAGGCAAGCATCATCGACAACCTTTTCCTACAGACAAAGCATGGAGAGCAAAGGAGTCACTAGAGCTAATCCACACCGATGTTTGCGGACCAATGCGAACTCCATCACTGGATCAAAACAGGTACTTCATCATCTTCATTGATGACTACACTCGAATGACTTGGGTTTATTTTCTTCGTGAAAAATCACAAGTCTTCGAGATTTTCAAAAAATTCAAAAATTTAGTCGAAAAACAAAGGGGCTATTATATAAAGACTATTCGAAGTGATCGTGGAAAAGAATACACATCCAAAGAGTTCAAAAAATTCTGTGAAGATGAAGGAGTGGAGCATCAACTTACAGTTGGATATACTCCAGAACAAAATGGAGTATCCGAAAGGAAAAACAAAACATTCATGGAAATGGCTCGAACTATGCTAATGGAAAAGGGACTTCCGAAAAAAATTTGGGCAGAGGCGATATACACAGCAGTATATCTTCTCAACAGGTGTCCAACTAAAGCAGTACGAGACAAGAGGCCAATTGAAGCTTGGAGTAGACAAAAACCATCAGCAAAACATTTAAAGGTTTTTGGATGCATTTGTTATGCTCATATTCCAAAAGAAAAGAAAAGCAAATTGGATGAAAAGACAGAAAAGGAAATATTCTCGGCTACAGTGCTCAATCAAAAGGCTACCGTATCTACAGCTTAAAGACTAACAAGATATTCATTAGTTGAGATGTGGAGTTTGATGAAGATGCATCATACAACTGGGAAACTAAGGAGGTTGAAAGAAAGACAATTAATGTACCTGCAATACAACAAAGAGAAGAGGAGACAAACCCAGATCAAGGATCTCCAACTCAAGAACAAGAGCCGATGGAGCAAGTCAAATCATCGCCAGAATCAACACCGAGAAGAACTAGATCTTTAATCGAGATCTTTGAATCATGTAATTTGGCGATCGTGGAACCCAAAAGTTTCGAAGAAGCTTCAAAACAAGAAGATTGGGTCAAAGCTATGGAAAAAGAAATTTAGACCAAGTATTGTAAAACTGAAGAACAATTGGCAGACATTTTCACAAAGGCACTACCAAGAGATAAGTTCGAGTTGCTACGAAGCAAGATTGGAGTAACAGAAATGCACATCAAGGAGGAGTGTTGAAATAGGTGATATGCATTTCTAGAAAGTTATAGAAATTGTTTAAGTAATTAGATTTCTAGAATTATCTAGAATAGCATGGAGACTAGTATCTAGAAAATAAAATAGAAAAATCTAGAAAAATGTAATCAAGAACCATGCTAGAAGAATCTAGAAAACTCAAACCTACTTTAGATGTGTATAAATAGGAAGCCTAGCTTCCATATGTACTAAGAAGAAAGAACAATTACAAAAAGCAATAAGCCTTTGCTATTCAATCTATCTACTAGTGTCCCATATTTCCTTTTTCAATTAAACCCATTATCAATTGTTCCTCCTATTCATCAATCAAACCAAGAATATCCATCCATTCAACCATAAAAAAAAAATAACAAATTTTCATGCGGCAACCTTCTGGAACTTAGTCTACAGTATCCCTCAAATCGTCATCTGTTCAACCAATTCCACGATATACATACACACACAAAATTAGAGATAACATATAAAATATATGATGATCCACTTCCTATAAGCTTAAGTTTTTAGGATCAGTGGTGATTCAATATAGTATCAGAGCCAAAAGACTTAGCGGTTAGAAGTTTGAAACTCAATAATTCCATCTAAATTTAAAAAAATAATAGGTCCTTACAATATTTGTATTAAAGTCCGCCGCATAATAGCAATTGCATATATATACACTAGAATAATTCTAAAAAATCTTCATTTTATTAAAATGAAAATTGTTACAAATATATATATATATATAGAGAGAGAGAGAGAGAGAAAGACTGACCAAAGATGAAGTTTATGTCGCGTGGCACCCAGCACTTGTCGTAGTCAGTTTTGTCATATTCACCAGTTTCAAGCGGAAATCGAGAGCCATGGCCATTTTAGTGGACGAAGAGGATGTCGCCAGCTTTAGCAGATTGAACAAGGCGAGTGAGGGCATCGTATATGTTTTTTCTGGTTGGTGGAGTGTAGGAATTGTCGGTGTCGATGAGAACAGTGATGTTATCATCGGAGAAGCCACACCGACCAATAAGGCATTTTTTGATCTGGCACACATCATTCACACATCCTTTCAGCTCTACCATTGTTCCAAGGTAATTGCATCCGATCAGCAATGCCTTCTTTCCCATTTCTCTCTCTCCACTTCACAACTCTTGTGTTTGGATAAAACGAAAATAAGCAATACTACTGTTTGTCGAAGACTATCTATATATCATTCAGCCAAAAAAATTAAAAAAGCAAAAAACTTTTGCAGCATGTGAATTTCCCCACGGATATTGCGGATCTAAAATTATGGGTTTTCACATTTTTTTTTTAGAAGACCTTTGAATATTAAACAAAGACTAAAGGTTTGATTAATATCTTATTGTATGTGTCTTACCACTTTTCAATCGAAAATCCAATGTGATGGTTTCCTTCAACAGGAAACAATAATACAAATACAAATAATAATAATTGAGAGAGTAAACTATACCTTAATATGCTTCGATTAAGAAATTATACGAAAGCAATATACTTATATTCTATATTCGTAAATGACTAGTGTATTAATTTGAAAAGACAATATATGTACAAATTAAGATAGATCGCACTTAAATTATACACGACCATATAATAAATTGCAAATAATAAAAGTAATTAGTATTCCTTCCAACCATCCCAGAGACAACCTTCCTTATTTGGAATTTACCCAAAAAAAAGAACCTCCTCCATGTGGATTCCAGCAATATTGATGGCGTCAACATAAAGAAATTAGGAAAGTCAACTAGATGATGACATCATTTTATCTTATTTTAAAACCAACTTGAAGAGAATCCCTATGGAAAAAAACATATTGCTATCACGGTTGAAGAAGAGGATCAGAAGAAGAAGAAGATGATGATGATGATTATTGAGGATTTATTTCTATCTGTGCAAAACGCACAGTTTCATTAAAAGATAGAATGTGTTGAATGAGCAAAACACATGGCTTCGTTCAGTTTTGTTTCTGCTTTTACAAAACGCACGGCTTTATTAAAAGAAAGAAAAGGAAATGTGAGGTGGCAGTCTTTCTGTTTAATAATAGAATTAGTTTAAGAAGAAATATGTTAATGCTGATTAGTTTGTTAAAGGTAGTTAAGTTTCTGTCGATATAAAAAGCAATTGTTGTAATCAGAAGAATTAATCTTCATTGTATCAAAATTTCATCAATATAAGAAACGTTGTCTTCTTCTTTTCTCTGTGCTTTCTGTTTTGAATTAGGGTTCATTGTTTTATTACCTGGTATCAGAGCAAGAAAGGCCCTGCAAAATGGTTGAATTTGAGAATCTGTTCGTACAAGAAGGAAGTCTGATGGATCAGTTCAAAAAATATCTTGTTGTTCAATCGCCATTTCCAAACAACATCATCAAGCTTGATGATATGAATTATCTGGTATGGAGAACTCAAATACTGCCAATTCTTCGAGGGCATCAACTGGACAAGTATGTTTTTGGTGCTGAACCAGAATTTATGAAGTCAATTGCTGAAGGATTTGTGGAAATTTCTGAGTCGATGATGGACAAATACACAAAATAGCATAAAATCTGGATTTTGCAAGATCAATTACTCCAAGGGTGGCTTATTTCTGTAATTTGTTCATCTGTTATAAGTCAGCTTGTTGGTATAAGAACCTCCAGGAAAATCTGGCATGATCTTGAAATAATGTTTGCATCGCAATCTGAAATGAGTATTATACATATTCGGCTTTTGCTACAACAAACAAAACAAGGATCTCTCACAATTGCTGATTATTGTGTCAAGATGAAAGCTGTTGCTGATAGAATCTTAGCTGGTGGAGGACATATTTCTGAAGCTGAACTTGTTGTCTACATTCTGGGAGGCCTAGGAGATGAGTATGAAAATTTGGCTCAAACTCTTTCCACAAGAGCAACTTTACCTGGACTTCAAGAGGTAAAGTCTCATTTGTGTCATTTTGAGACAAAACTACAAAATAAAAGTACTACTTTAGCTTTTGATTTTGGCAAATCTACTGCAAACGTTGCTACAAATCATGCTATTGGAAATACTAGACCAGTTAATCTCGATATGTCACATGTTAATATACCTCAAGTTATGCAACCTGTTATGAGTCCTGTAAATGTTGTAGCACCACCTAATTTCTCTTATCAAATTGGAAATGTTGGTTTTGCCACACCTATGGGAAACTCTGGTTTTAATAACTTTGGATTCAATTCTGGACCGTATAATGATGGAAGAAATGGTGGAAGAAGCAGAGGTAGATTTAATGGAGGACCTGAATACAAAGGCTATTCTAATTTCTCCAAACCCCAATGTCAGATTTGTAGTAAATTTGGTCACACAGCAAACATATGCTATTATTTCACTGGTAATTTTCCTTCTGCTCATATGGGAAATCAAGCTCCTCAAGGTTCTATTGGAAATCAAATTTACAATAGTGGAAATTATGGATCACAACAGTGGAGTCAATCATCTAATGGACCATCTCACTGGAATAACTACAGGGGGCAAAATCCAAGTTTTAATTCTCTCAACGCTCCTGTCTTTAATGGTTCTTATAATCAAGGATATGGAATAGGACCAAATGGATCTGGAAATACCTTCTCATCTGCAAACTTTGGTCAAAAGGAGAGGCTGTGCATATATTTTGAGATATATCTTTGAATTTGAAGTGAATTGGGTTTATTTATTTACTATAAGAATTCAAATGACAGAGAAAGATACTGAAAACAAAAAGAGGAAAAGCAAAGGTGTCGTGGACTGCTTTAGCAATGCCTTTTAGGTGATGGGAAGAGGGATTGCTTTATCACTCTGTCCTGTGCTGGTGGCGGTGAAAATACAAATATTAATCAAAACTAAATGCATTAAATAACAAATAATAGAGGGATAGAGATAGACAAGTGTGGTCCGTTCCGTTCAGTGGTGTGTGTTCCAGTTAGGGGTGGTAATCCGTGTTAATAAATCATGCAGGTATCGAATTATTTTTTAAAAATTATTATGATGTTATAATTTTTCAACTGTAATTCACACCTATTGATATCCATGTTAAACTGATTAATTTGTTTAATACATTTATAAACTATTATATTGAAAAAAAAAATGTATCAAATCACAAGTTTTTCTATTTTTTTAAATTTTTGTACACTAATTTAATTTATATTTTACTTTATTATATTTATGTCACATTTAATTGAGTATATATTTTTTTATATAATAGTCTGATAAATAACTAAAATATATTAAAAAAGTTTATTTTTACTTAATCGTGCTTATTTTTATCAATTTTGAATTTTAATATGTTGACTTATTGTATTATGATAAATGTATCGACACTAATAATTTTAACTGTTCGTTTTAGAATTTGTCAACTCTAGTTTGAATCACACCCCTTCCCCTTCCCTTTTAATTTAAAATAAAATAAAATAATAATCTGATAATAAATAAATAAAACAAAGAAATAAAGATGCATGGTTTTTTACTTGTTTTGTTTGACCGTGGTTTTGGAGCAATGGGGGAGCGCTTGGAAGCAACTCATAGTACCCTAGGCGAAGGACAAAATAGAGCCCACATATAGAATCTACCTTCTTTTTTATTCGAAATAAAACTGATAAATTAAAAATTAAAGATATCTAAATATGGATGTATATGTACCTGGACATCATCAGTGGCAGTAAATAGGATGTTTTCCACCAGATCCAGAACATAATCAACATCCAACTTCTTCTCACCAGTGGCAAGGGTTGTCATATAAATTTTTTCATCAGAAATGAATGGCAACTTTGTAGGCTTTGCAGACACCACCATGATTGTTCAACAAACAAAACTAATTCAAATGTATTCACTTCTAACACAAAAAGAAAAAAAAAAAAAAAACACCAAATTGATTAGCTATATCGGTCGAAGCGATGATGGCTTGGTGTGTTTTTTGGAGCAATGTGGCTCTCCTATTTATAGCCATCAATACTAGACTCCTTGACTAGCTTTCACATTCAATATTGTCAACTACAAGCTAGCTNTTTTCGGGTCGAGGATATATCCAGATCCGAACCTCAAGATTGCCATTGAAAAGCAGAATTCTTTTGGCAAGTTGGATGAGTTATTGTGAGGAGTAAAGTCCTTCCTGAGTCGCCAGAATTCCCCCAGCTCTGTTGCTAAAGCCGCAAGGCTAAGCACCAGCTTTGCATCCAATGAATAGCTCGATAGCAAGTTCAGGACTGCTACCACCGTTTTCTCAACGTTTGTTTCATCACCTTGCTCCATCTGCAGCCATTCTAGTTAATCAGTTACACCTCATGTCTCTATACTTTTTTTATATTTATTATATGTATATATATACATATTTATTGATTTTTATAAATGAAAATGCGTATATTATATATTTAAAGGTTTAATTTTGTTGCAACCAGTTCGCAGGATATCTTCTTCAGTGTACTTGACGGGGACTTGAAAGTGGAACCCAGATGGCTGATTTCCAACTCATGTGCCTCGCCCTGCAGTGACTCACCAAAAATAAATAAATTATTCAATACATCTAAAAAAATATGTTTAATTAGTCCATTTAACGCATAGAAAACTCTTTTTGAAACAAAATAAACAAATAGAATCTACCTTCTTTTTTATTCGAAATAAAACTGATAAATTAAAAATTAAAGATATCTAAATATGGATGTATATGTACCTGGACATCATCAGTGGCAGTAAATAGGATGTTTTCCACCAGATCCAGAACATAATCAACATCCAACTTCTTCTCACCAGTGGCAAGGGTTGTCATATAAATTTTTTCATCAGAAATGAATGGCAACTTTGTAGGCTTTGCAGACACCACCATGATTGTTCAACAAACAAAACTAATTCAAATGTATTCACTTCTAACACAAAAAGAAAAAAAAAAAAAAAAAAANCTTCTAACACAAAAAAAAAAAAAAAAAAAAAAACACCAAATTGATTAGCTATATCGGTCGAAGCGATGATGGCTTGGTGTGTTTTTTGGAGCAATGTGGCTCTCCTATTTATAGCCATCAATACTAGACTCCTTGACTAGCTTTCACATTCAATATTGTCAACTACAAGCTAGCTTGGTACATAGGTCTTTTATTATTATTATTTGCCTTTTATCTTTCTCTGGTGATGATTACCATCCATAATAAATAGCAAAACTTATTTTTCATTTTGAAATGATAATAAGACCCATACAATAAAGATATTATTCAAATTTTAGTCTTTGTTTAGTATTAATCAAAGGTTTTATAAATGTGAAAAATCCGTAATTTTCTACAGTACAATCATCATCTATAAATGAAGCAACGTTGTTCGTAAATGAGGTAATATTATCCGTAAATGAGGTAACATTGTTCATAAATAAAGCAACATTACCAAAATATGTAATAAAGTATCATTGTTCGTAAATGAAGTAACAAAATCTTTAACGAGGTAATATTAACATGTTACTCTATTTATGTATAATGTTACTTCATTTATATATAATGTTACCTCATTTATAGATGTAGTTGTTTCAGTACAACCAATGAGTGGTTGTACTGTAGGCAAACCCGAAAAACCCACACTTTTTGTCATATGTCAGGAACTATATTAATTTAGATAATTTTTTGTTACAATAAATTAACGAAGTCTTGGTCTTTAATTAACTAATTTTGAGAAAAAAAAAATCTTAGTCTTTAATTAATCTGTGTACAGATGACCTATCAAAATAAAGTTATTAAAATGTTACATTTTGATGGTTATCCACATAAAACCTCTATTGACGTACGCGAATGCTATCCATTAATTACTTTCCTACCAATCTTTAACTTTAGCAATCGAAGAGAATACTGACAAATTTTGAATTGGCAATTTAGAATTTTTATTTTTATTTTTATTTTTTTTTTTTTTTTTTTTTTAATTTGGTCATAAAAAAATGCCAAGTCTTCTTTTTCTATTTCATTTTAGAAAAATTGTATATCATCAAAAGTCTTCGATTATAATTTATTTTCACAGAAACCGAAATATAAATTTTATATAAATCTGGAATGTGATCCGCGCGCAATATCCCCGGGGAATTTCACATGCTGCAAAGTTTTTTGGCTTTTTAATCTTTTGGCTGAGAGATACAGATTTTGCAGTAGTCTTCGACACACAGTAGTATACTTATCTTCGTTTTATCAAAACAAAGTTTACGTGTGTCCAAACACTAGACTTGTGAAGAGAGAGAAAAGGGAAAGAAGGCATTGCTAGCAGATTGGGTGCAATTACCCTGGAACCACGGTAGAGCTCAAAGGATTTGATAAATATGATGTGTACGAGATTAAATTAATAAGGAATCTTTTAGTATATAAGGGGATAATTTACTCTCTATCTATATATATATATATATATATATATATATGATTTCCGATTGATAGCATTCAAGTGGTGGGAAGACCCATGAAATAAAATATTAATCAAAATTTTAGTCTTTATTTATTAATATCCAAAGGATTTCTAAACGTGAAAACCCATAATTTTTCGTCATATATCAATTAGTTAATTTCATGTTAAGTAAATTAATGAAGTCTTGGTCTTTAATTCTTTATTATTATTGTTGTTGGTGGTGCCAAGTAAAACTGGCTCTATTGGTTGGTCTTAGCATTTTGCCAGTGATTCCATGCAAGTGGTGATCATAAATTAAAATTGATAAAAAAGGAGCTTATAATGTGGAATTCTCTTGTTTTGGCCGGTTGGATGACATAATTCAAGCAACTTTAGTTAAATTGCAGCAGATAATGATTTTATTTGTTGTACTCGTTCAGATGACGAAGTTAAAAATATGGTGTTTTCTTTGGATGCGAATCGTGCCCCAGGCCCTTATGGTGTTACTGGGTTATTTTTTCAAAAATTTTGGTTGGTTATCGGTCCAGAGGTGGTAATGGCTACACAATTTTTCTTCCAGGCTGGTTATATTTCACCTGATGTTATAAATTCCAATTTTATGGTCTTACTTTCTAAATTGGTGGATGCGAACACTATAGATAAATTTAGACCTATAATGTTGAATAATTTTTTATTCAAAATTATTACTGAGTTCATTGCCAACCGTTTGGCTGGGATTGCTAATAAAATTGTTTTCCCAAATCTGTTTAGTTTTATTTGGAGAAGATGTATTCGGGATTGTATAGCTGAATGTGTGAATTTATTGGATAAAAATTGTTTTTGAGAGAATTTGGCGATGAAGATTGACCGACAAGCTTAGCTAAGACTTTCTCATCTTTGTTTTACATGTTTTTGGTTTTTCTATAAAATTTTGCTCTTGGGTTTCAGCTATTTTAGCCTCTGCTAGGATTTCTGTGAACAAACATAGCATGATCCAGCAAGTTAAGACATTTGGTTTGCAAGAAAACATTGTGTTCAATGAGTTAACCAATCCTTTTAAAACTAACCAATAAGAATTGAAAAAAGGTACAAATAAAGCTAATTAATTAAAAAACAATTCTTTAATAAAACTAAATAGTTCCATCTATACAGTCTACAAAAGTCGCCAGATCTACATGCGAGAGAGAATATTAAACTCAACAACAAATACATGTAGAAAAAAAAATGTAGAATTCCACATTGCCTCCAAGAGATGCTAAGGCGAACATTAGAGAAAAATATAAATAAAATCATGATCCCCTCCTGAAAGCTTAAGCTTTGGGAGATATGCAGAATGAGTTTATGTAAAATAGGAAATGCCTCCATTAAAAGAAGCAAGTTACCAATTCAGCCATCTTTATGGTGATCTTCGATGTACAATATCAAATGCAAATGCTGATAATAGAATATAAATAGTGAAGTATTTTATCAAAAAGGATGTAAATTATTTGCACTTGAATGTAGTACTTACACATGACTAACTGATAACTAAAGACTAGATTACAAGTACAACATATATATAATACTGATTTAATTATAATTGATGCATTATCTAGATAGAGAACTATCTGACTTATCAACCTTTAGAGATAAAAATAACAAATAATATAAGCTCTTCACAATATTATTCCTAACATCCCCCCTCAAGCTAGCTAAATGGGGAGTTCTTTAAAATCAGGTTGTCTGGGTTTGGCAGGGGTGGTGGGATTTTTCGTAACTGTAGAGGGTTTGTAAAAGATTGTTTTTCTATTCTGTTGGTGAATTTGTTTGCTTAAGGGGCTGAACTTCTTTAGGTCATTCATGCATCGGAGATAACCGAACTTTGATTTTTGGATAGGATTTGGGTTAAAAGTGACTCTTCTTTTGTGGTGAATCTGCTTTGGAATAAATCTAATGACGTGGTTTGGAAGTATAGGAGCTTTGGTTTTTTTGTTGGATTTTATTTCATTTTTTTTTTCAGAGTTTCTCATTTATTTATAGAAAGAAATCGGATTGTATTTACTTTCTAAGCATGCTTTTGGTATTATTGAGGAGCTTAATTGTGTCTTCTTTTGTCCCAGCTTTTGTGCTTCGGCTCATTGGAATGATATTGTTAGTCAAGATGCATATCATTTTATTTATATATATATATATATATGTATATATAATTTTATTATTTATTGTTTAGGTTGTTATTCCTTTGGTACTTTTTTTATTGTTTTTAGTTTCCATAAAAATTCTCTTCAAACAGGTTTTAAAATAATATAAAATGATGCCATCGTCTAGTTGACTTTCCTAATTTCTCTATGTTGACGCCATCAATATTGCTGGAATCCACATGGAGGAGGCTTTTTTATTTGGGTAAATTCCAAATGAGGAAGGTTGTTTCTAGGTTGGTTGGAAGGAATACTAATTAGTTTTATTATTTGCAATTTATTATATGGTCGTGTATATCAATTCAAGTGCGATCCATCTTAATTTGTATATATATTGTCTTTTCAAATTAATATATTAGTCATTTACGAATATAGAATATAAGTATATTGCTTTCATATAATTTTTTAATGCATGTAAGCATATTAGGGGATAATTTACTCTCTCAATTATTATTATTTTATTTGTATTATTGTTTCCTGTTGAAGGAAACCATCACATTGGATTTTCGACTGATAACATTGAAGTAGTGGTAAGACCCATACAGTAAGATATTAATCAAACCTTTAGTCTTTGTTTAATATTCAAAGGTCATCTAAAAAAATATGAAAACCCATACTTTTTTGTCATATATCAGGAACTATATGAATTAGATAATTTCGTTTTAAAATAGTCTTGGTCTTTAATTACTTTAAAAAAGAATTAAAGAGAGTCTTCGTATTGAAATGTTACATTTTGATGGTTAAGATTGACAGAAAACTGCCGTTGACGTCAGTTCTATCCATTTCCTGCCAATCTTTAACTTTAGCAATTGAAGGATACTAATGGGCCAATTTTTAATTGGCAATTATTTATTTATTTATTTATTTTTGGCATAAAAAATGTCAAGTCTTCTCTTTATGTTTCATTTTAGAAAAATGCTATTTCATTTTAGAAAAAAGTCAATGTCTTTAATTAAATTTTATTTTTACAGAAATTGAAATATATATTTTGTATAAATCTGGAATTTTGGAAGGAAGATTTTAGATCCGCAATATCCGTGGGGAAATTCACATGCTGCAAAAGTTTTTTGCGTTTTTATTTTTTTGGCTGAAATTAAGATAGAGATTTTGCAAAAGTCTTCGACAAACAGTAGTACTACTTATTTTCATTTTATCCAAACAAAGTTTCCGAGTTTCCAAACACAAGACTGTGAAGTGGATAGAGAGAAATGGGAAAGAAGGCATTGCTGATCGGATGCAATTACCTTGAAACCACGGCAGAGCTCAAAGGATGTGTGAATGATGTGTACCAGATAAAAAACATGCCTTATTTGTCGCTGCGGATCCTTTTCACCTTTCTTGTACAAAGTTTTAAAATACTCTTGATGTCTGTAACCTTTTAGAGATTGAAACTAAGAGCACTTTCTTTATTTGGGCTCATAGAGGGTTAAGTAGTTTTTTGGAGAGCAAGCTTGATGCGTGTCGTAAACATTAAATTTAATTACTGAATCTATCAAAACTATAATAGTAGCAAGTCCAAGTCGAATCCACAATGACTGTATTAAATTTCAATTTAAGTTTTATCCTAGTAAACTACTGAATTAAAAATATAAATATGGGGATTTTTTATTGTTTAAAAAATAATCTAAAGTGTATCAAAAGAAATAAAACTGAAAAAAAAACTCTTGGAATCACAATAATTGATAAGACTAGTAAACAATTGATCATAGACGTAAAAATTTCAATTCTTTCATTCAGTTTGGCATAAATAATTGACACGGCCTGATTATTCTATATTACTCACTAAAATAAACTAATCCAAATACAATTATGAATTAGTTATAAATTTTGAAATTAAGTCTAGATAGAATCAACGTAGCCTGAAATTATCTCAGAAAATAATCAAGAGCAAGAGAAAAGTCATAAACTCTACAAACGTTGCAAAGTTTAAACTTATTTATATATTTCATAGACAATTAACAGAAATTGGGATCATAACCATTAAAGTCTATTTGCTACTATTTATTAAAAACTCAATACGACTGAAAATCTAATTTAGCAATAATCCAATCGCACATAAAAATGCAATGCCAGTCTTCATTACGGTTTTGCCATTGTTTTTTTATTTTTTATCTCTTTAAGCTCAAATCCACCTAAAACATAGAAATTTGTAACCCATTTTAAGTGAATAAAACTTGCTCAAATCAAGTATTCAGGTACATAAATATATATACACATTGTATCCCATCAATAGGTTATCGTTTAACATAGCACGGCCCATTTAACACGTCTAGTTTAATATTCAAAGGTCTTCTAAAAAAACATGTGAAAACCCATAATTTTTTGTCATATATCAGGAAACTATATGAATTAGATACTCTCATGTTACAATAGTCTTGGTCCTAAATTCCTTTAAAAAAAGAATTTAAAACAGTCTTCGTCTTTAATTATGATCTGTATTAAAATGTTACATTTTGATGGTTAAGATGGACAGAAAACTGCCATTGACGTCGATTCTATCCATTTTCTGACAATTTTTAACTTTAGGAATTGAAGAATGAATATTAACAGGCCGGTTTTCAATTGGCAATTTATTTATTTACTTATTTACTGTTGTCATAAAAAAAATGTCAAGTTTTATTTTTCTATTTCATTATTGAAAAATGCTATTTCATTTTGGAAAAAAGTCAAAGTCTTCAATTAAATTTTATCTTTACAGAAATTGAAATATACATAATTTATATAAATTGGAAAGTGAGAAGGAAGATTTTAGATCCGCAATAACCGTGGGGAAATTCACTTGCTGCAAAAGTTTTTTGCTTTTTTAATTTTTTGGCTGAAAGAAAGAGACTTCGCAATAGTCTTCGACAAACAGTAGTATTACTTATTTTCGTTTTATCCAAACGCAAGACTTGTGAGGTGTACAGAGAGAAATGGGAAAGAAGGCATTGCTGATCGGATGCAATTACCCTGGAACGACGGTAGAGCTGAAAGGATGTGTGAATGATGTGTACCAGATCAAAAACTGCCTTATTGGTCGCTGTGGCTTCTCCGATGATAACATCACTGTTCTCATCGACACCGACGATTCCTACACTCGACCAACCGGAAAAAACATATATGATGCCCTGACTCGCCTTGTTCAATCTGCTAAAGCTAGCGACATCCTCTTCATCCACTACAGTGGCCATGGCTCTCGATTTCCGCTTGAAACTGGTGAATATGACGAAACTGACTACGACGAGTGCTGGGTGCCATGCGACATGAACTTCATCTTTGGTCTGTCTTTCTCTCTCTATAGATATATACACTGAAAATTCAGATATTGTAAGGATCTATTATTTTTTAAAATTTATTTTAAATTTGGATAAAATTATTGAATTTTGAACTTTTGACTGATAGATAATATGAACTTTCTTTTTTATCTGCCTTTTTCTCTTTCTATATATATACAAGTAAAAATTCAAATATTGTAAAAACCTATTATTTTTTAAATTTATTTTTAAATTTAGATGGAGTTATTAAATTTTAAACTTCTGAACACTATATTTTTTGGCTTATATACCATGTTGAATCTCTACCAATTTTAAAAGCTTAAGTTTACACGAAGTGGGTCACCGTATGTTTTATATATTATGTCTAATTTTGTGTGTGCGTGTGTGCATGTATATGGGGGAATTGGTTGAACAGATGACGATTTGAGGGATATTGTAGACCAAGTTCCAGAAGGTTGCCGCATGACAATTGTTTCGGATTCGTGTCACAGCGGTGGTCTCATTGGCGGAGGTAAAGAGCAGATAGGAGACAGTACCGACCATCATGAACAGTACCAATACAATAATATTGGTCAACTGAGAGGTCGGTACTATGTGGAATCTAAGCATCGTGGAATCCATTTCCCCTCCGAAATGCGTCACTATAATCGCTGGCGAGAAGATGAGAAAGAGATTGGATATTTCAGGCATGGCTGTATGAAGAGTAGAGCTTTGCCACTCTCCACTGTGATAGACATACTGAATGAAAAAACTGGAAAACCCGACATTGATGTTGGAAATCTGAGGTGTACCCTGTTCGAAATATTTGGAGACGATGTGAGTCCCAAGGTGAAGAAGTTCATCAAGAAAGACAAACCCCAAAATGGAGGCAGCAGCAAATTAGCAGGAGGTGGAGCGTACATGGGGATGGTGGGAAGTAAAGCCCAAGAGTTTCTGAAACTGAGACGGAAGCTTGAGAAGGCTGCTCGGTATGATGCAAAACGTGCATTAATAGCAGCACAAGTAGTAGATGGCATTGGCAACCAAAACCCTGCACTGCAGCTTCCTAAAGGTGGGATTCTGATCAGTGGCTGCCAGACATACCAAACTTCAGGCGATGTGGTTCTTTCAGGAAAAGAGGATGTTCCTTGTGGAGCTTTTAGCCATGCAATCCAGACCATAATCGCTGAATCAGATGGTCAAATTACCAACCGCGAACTTGTTTTGAAGGCTAGGAAATTTCTCAAGAGCAAAGGTTTAGATCAGCAACCTGGCCTCTACTGCAATGACGATCATGTCGGTGCTCCTTTTCTGTGCTGATCCATCATCTAAAACTAGTTAATTTTTTAATTTTCAAGTTGCATAATTATAAATTTTTAGCTGCAATTACAGTTGATTTTGATGTTTTATTGTGTTTGTTTGATCTCTCTTTCTTTTCACATATATCTAATAATGTAATATATGTATCTTACTGTTGTTTCTTTTAGCTTCAGAAAAAGACTGAAACTTGTTTAAT
>QANX01006606.1:0-15802 GCA_003254975.1 Ochetophila trinervis
AAATTACGTCAATCTTTTAAAAAAAAATTGATTATTGGCGACGCTAGCGTCGCTATATGTATAGTAATGGCAATGCTAGCGTCGCAAAATGTATTTGGGACGCATATTTTTCGCGACACTTGTCGAATGCATGTTGCCGAATATGCTTTGCGCCAGATTTTTCGTGATGTTTGTTGAATGCGTGTCGCAAAAGAAATTTTGCGCACATTTTGGCGACGTTTTTGTGTCGTTGTTTTGTCCAAATAAAGACGACGCACTGTGTTTATGTCGCCAATTAGTTTTCGCAATTTTTTAGGTTCGTCGCGAATTTAGTGTCGCCTATTAAGGTTTTTGGCGTATGGCATGTCTCCATTGAGATCCAAAATACACCAACCTGCCTCCGCTATCTCTAACCACCATGGCAACTGCATAATGACTCTCCCCAATAGAAGCATCCACGTTGATGGATACATTTCCATGGGCTGTTGGCCTCCATCTGCCATCAACTGAGATAGCAAGATCCCGACCCAAGTTACCCTACAAAATAGAATGGAACTCCTCTACCATGCATTCTAATTTTGAAAAGACTAATTTAAAATTCCACAAACCACCAAACACCACCCCATTCCCAGCATCCAAACAGAGAGCAAAAAACAAACTTTAATTAAAACATCCAAATAACCATCATTGCCCCCGATAATGCTGAGCATATTCCTCACAATCTCTTTTGGGGAGTTTCCAACCAAGGAGCTCGTTCGGAGGCTCCATTTGCTCGCAAAGGCCAAGGCTCGAGAAACATGGAAATCTCTAAACAAATGTAGCACATCTTCCTCTTGTTGTCCGCAAAAAGAGCAAGCCCGGTCACCCTTACCAACTCTTTAGGTCACAACCACATTAACTGAGATAATGTTGAAGCAAACCTCCAAAGAAAAAGCTTTAGTCTCTCATGCAGTTTTGAACCCGAAATCAAACTCCAAACACCATCCACCTCTCGATCTTCATTGGCCATCAAGCTATAACAAATCTTTACCGAAAAAATCCCATTTTTTGTGGTTGTCCAGCAAAGCATATCTTCACATTCCACTTTAGGACACTTAAGTTCTTTAATTTATGTCGCTTCTTCCACCAAGAACAAATTCACCAAAACTTATGATTTCCATATTTGATTTTCCAAGTCCAAAAGTTCTGCCATCTAAAAATTGGGGGCATAATTTAGCTATTTTCTATGATGTGGGGCTTTGTTCGCCAACCAAGTCACCCACGAGTCCTTCCACATCAATCTCCCATATCCATTTCCAACCTGAAAGCAAGATCCTCTACGCACCAATTCCTTTGTGCTGAGAATTTCTTTCCAAACCCGAGAACCCCTTGTTTTACCATTACAGCTGAAAAAGGACTTTCATTTGAGATATTTCCTTGGTAAAATCGTGACCCATAGCCTTGTGTCCCTGCTGGCCATCAACCAACCCAACTTAGTTAACAGAGCTTTGTTGATGTCTTGGAACTTCTTAAAACCCAAACCGCCTTCCAATTTCGTGGTACAAATAGAATCCCAGGACTTTAGTGCTAGTAAACGGTTTGAACCTTGTTTGGCACCCCACCAAAATTTTTGAACAATTGCATTCATACTTTCACAAACACCCTTAGAAATCCAAAAAGTAGCTATTGAGTATATCAGCATTGCCTGCACAACCGTCTTGATTAGAGTAGCTTTCCTAGCTTTGGAAAGTAATTTACTTTGCCAACCCTCCAACCTCCTCTGGATTCTATCCTGGAGTTTTCAAAACTCTTTGTCTGATTCCAGCTTGAGATTAAAGAATGTCCCAAGTATATAGAGTTTCCTTTCAGACTACGCAGACCACAGAGATCCTTAATAATTTTCTTCACAGCTTTGCAGGTATTTTGGGTGACAAGGATATTGGATTTATCCTTATTCACTCGTTGCCCCGACCATTGACATAATTGTTCCAGGCAACTCCACATAGCCTGAGCACTCTCTAAGCTAGCTCTACCCACCAATAAAAGGTAATCAACATACATTAGGTGGTGTATAGCTGTCGTATGTCTTCCAATCTTAATCCCTTTCACCTATTTGTTAACCTTTAGTAAGCGAGATAGGACATCCATGTAGAGAATAAAAAGATAGGGAGATAGAGGGACCTCCTGCCTTAAACTTCTCGTCGGGGTTAAATCTCCCACCACATTGCCAATGATCAAAAGGTTGTAATGAACCAAACTGAAACAGCCATATACTATTTTCCTAAAAGAATATGAGAAACCCCAAAATCGAAGAACCAAGTCAATTAAAGGCCATTCAAGTCTGTTGTATGCCTTGCTTAGATCAATTTTGGCTAACATAAGTCCTCATTTCCCTTTGTATTTCTTCACTTTGTGCACTAGCTCCGAGGCCGAAACTGTATTGTCTGCAATCCATCTTCCTACTACAAAGGTTTCCTGATTTTGGGAGATGAGCCGGAAAAGGAAAGTTTTAAGTCTTTCTGCAATGAATTTTTAGATGATTTTGTAGATGAAATTGCAGAGACTTATAGGCCTAAAGTGGTTGAACTCTATTGCATTCTCTAATTTCAGAATTAGCACTATAAAGGACTTGTTTGTCCCCCTGGTTAAGTCCCCATTTCTGAAACTTTCTTGAACAAAACTAACAACTTGAGCCCTGATAGTCTCCCAATAATGTCTTAAGAAAATGCTTGGAAAGCCATCTGGCCCTGGCGCCTTTAAAGAATGAAGTGCGAAAACACTTGCCTTTATCTTCTCCTCCGCGAGTATGCTCATCAGCATTTCATTCTCTCAATCTGTCATACTCTGAAAGCCTAACTCTCCCAAAGTCTCTGGCATGCTAGGATTCCCAGTAATATAAACCTCTTCGAATTTATCTAGAAAATACATGTTAATCTCCAGCCGGTCCTTAATCTAGACTCTTTCATTTTAGACTGCCAAAATTATGTTCCTTCTTCTTCTGGAGACAAGGCTGGAGTGGAAAAATTTTGTATTTCGGTTGCCTTTGTCTAGCCAAACCTCCCTCCTTAGATTTCTGCCTAAAAATGGCTTCCTGCCTATTCCTCTGAACCTTCAATTCATCCTCAACTTGCAATTGCCTACACTTGTCAATTCCTGTACCAAAACTTAGCTGTTGGAGTTCAAATTCAAGGGCTCTAATCCAATCGTGATAAAACCAAAATGGGCCTTGTTCCATGCTTTGAAAGCTGTGAAAGCCAGTCTCTGCTAAACTTTCTGAGGTTCCAATCTTCCAAGAACATTTTTTTCCCATGCTGTTTGAACAACTTCATAACTTGAGATGTCCTAAGTCCAGGCCTCCAGGAATCGAAAAGGTCGTTTGCCTAAACTTGCATTCCCCCATTCATTGCTTAAGAGAATATGGGCATGGTTGGAAGCTTTCGAACAAAGATGTTCCAACGTAGCTTCTTCAAATATATGAATCCAATCCATGTTAGCTAGGAATCGGTCAAGCCTTTCCTTTATGTATGCCTTGCCCTCTTACCGATTTTCCCACGTGAACCTCTTACGCGAAAAACCAAGGTCAAGAGCTCCCACTGAACTCATTTAGAAACCATCTTCTAATGGATGTTATCTTCCCTCCAAACTTTTCCCCCATATTCCTCAGTTCATTCAAAACTCCCATTATAAGCCTCGGGTCCATCCACAGAGAAACTAAATCATCAAGGGCATTCCAAAAAACTTTTTTTTCCGTCCTATAAGGAGATCTATACACTCCCAACAATTTCCAACCTTTCTCCTCACCCAATGGTTGAACCTCACAACAAATGAGCCTTTCCGTTTTCCATAGACAAATCAACCCAAGCTCATCAGACCAAAGCATTGCAATTCCTCCTGCATAGCCATGAGCCTCAACCATTGCCCATTTGTCAGAATTGAGGCTTCGAGCAAACTTTTCTAGCCTAGCTGATCCCCTTTGTTTCCATAAAAAAAAAAAAAACAAACACTGTGGGTTGTGTTTCTTAACCAAAGCTATCAAAGTCAAAGAAAATCTCGATTAGTGTTGGACAATTCCCCTTACTCTGAGAAATTCCGGCTATAACTAGTACCCCCAAATAATGCTTCTCGTTGACGTGCATCCCGCTTCCATCTCCTCCCACTCTCGTGGGATCCTCCAAAATCGACATTTTCTCTTCCAAGTCAAAAAGAGTTGGTCGGAGAAAGGGAGGGGGAAGCTATCTTTGCTGGCTAGAGAAAGGATTGGCTCCTCCAAAATTTCCCAAACCCCATCCAATTGGAGAGTTGATGTAGGTTTTTTGGGTCCCTTTCAATTTTTTTTTTCTTTTCTTGAATGAAAACAGCGACACCCCACAGGATGGTCACTGGATAATAAAAATTATTCTAATTTGGTGAGCCAATATATATCCTATAGAAAATTATACTGTCAATTTTTTTTTTCTTTTTTTGAAAGAAAACAAAGACCCTGTAAGATAGTCACTAGATAATAGAAAATTATTCAAATTTATGAGCCAATATATACCTTATAGAAAATTACTCTATCAATTTTTTTTTCAGAGCCGAGAACTCCATAAGGAGATCACTGGATATGAAAGATTATTCTAGTATGTTTCTTTTTCGAACTACATTTTAGAAATTTTTCTTTTGTTATACGAAATGTTTGAAATGGGTTGTTCTTCATTATTTTATACTGTTGAAAAATTATTAAGCTTTTGATTCATCAAGTTATGGTTTTGGGATCATATTTATAGATTTATTAATACAATATCAGTTAATCATTAATGAAGATGATTGTAAAATAAATAGCTATTTGAGGGAACATCGACGAAGATATATATATATATATATATATATATATATTTTATTTATTTATTTTGTATATGAGAAGAAAGGATATGAGAAGAATGAAGAAAGAAAAGTAGATGATGATGACGATGAAGTGATGCTTTTTTTCTTTTGTAAATTACCGTGAAGAAAGGATTTGAAAAAAATAATAATAACAAAGCCAAATAAAAATAGAGAAGAAAATAGATATTTTAATTATTT
This sequence comes from Ochetophila trinervis, assembly GCA_003254975.1. Taxonomy (NCBI): domain Eukaryota; kingdom Viridiplantae; phylum Streptophyta; class Magnoliopsida; order Rosales; family Rhamnaceae; genus Ochetophila; species Ochetophila trinervis. The sequence continues at coordinate 5,020 of QANX01006606.1, forward strand.
ACTCATAATTAAAGGTGTAAAATGATCTGTGCTGCGCTGATTCGATCCATTTAAAAGTTGGTATGTTCATGTTTGTAACAACTTATTTATTTTTCGTGTTGTTCTCATACCGACTCAATTAGTTTTCGTGCCGTACCAAGCTTGTTATGGGCCTTCGTGCTGAGCACATGTCATACTCGTGTTAGACACGGATCGTGCCAGTGTTTGTGCCAATTATATTTTGCATATTTTTTATAATATAAATTATATATATGAATAAAAATTATTCAAAATAAATATTATAACTAAATTAAATTAACAATTAAATAATATATTTTATTTTTTAATTATTTAATATGTATCTTGTTTGTGGCGTACTTGAATTGTCACGTGTTTGTGTTTGTGNTCCATATCAAGTAATTTTTTGCATATCAGGTAATTTTTTCCATATCATGTAATTTTTCCATATCAAGTAATTTTTTGCATATCAAGTAATTTTTTTCCATATCAAGTAACTTTTAATAATTTTTTTTGAGGGGTTTCCATGAACCCCCTCAAACAAAGGGGTTCACTTGAGAAATGTCCCTCTACTCGTGATCAATAGTCAAATTTTATAATAGATATTCTTCAGTTTCTCGTGCAAATCTTGGATACTCTGAAAGTTTGATACTCTCCCACGTTGAAGTGGGTCCCACATCAATATAAAAAAGAATACTAAATTTTCGGGAGTATAATTATTTTTTACCCAGCTCCTCCGCACAAAAGAAACCCATATTGTATTCTATCCTTTATTAAATAGAATCTTTATTGGACCTGATGCAGGCGCCCAACAAATTTAAAAAATTTCAATGAAAATGATCAATGCGAAACCTGTATTTGTATTGTCTTAATAAATATGCGTACTTATTAGTATTTTTTGTTTATTTATTTATTTAAGAAAAAGCTGTATTTTTTTTTGTTTATTTATTTGTATTGTCTTCAAATTCCATATTATTTTTAGAAAAAGGCTGATATGGAAGGAGCCAACTTAGGATCCAATTATCGGTGGTCAAAATTTATTTTTTGATTTATTTTTTCCACACCGTCATATAAAATGAAATAAAATATGCAGAATTAAATATTCATAGGTTAAATACCCCTCTGCAAGAAATGACAAATAATTAGCCATAAGATAATTTTATTTTATATTAAAAGGATAAATCTCTGTCTTTTTGTTCGGGGAAAGAAATGTTATCTCTAACATTTTTGAAAAGTTAATTTCTCAGCAAACATTATTTTGATTTGAATCTTGCTTGTTACATCAGCAGGAGGCTATTGCCGACTTGAGTATTACTTCTATTTTTATTTTATGAGCAAACTCAAGCAACTATATTAATATTTTTCGAAAGAAAAAAAAAATTAGGACACTCAAACTTAAATTTTGTGTCACTACTTAGGAAATTATTGATATTACTCATTCGTTGCAGTTTTTAAAAATTAAAAGGATCTTACTCACGTGACAATTTTTGTTATTTTTTTATTTTATTTTGAAAAGTAAGAGGAAATGCCAGCAACGCCATGACATCAATTCTGCCGGTAGCTTTGTGTTCTTTCGGTTAATTTTTCTTTTGGTCAACATATTCTTTCGGTTTATTGGGTCGCAAGAACATTGAACTACTACACATATATATTAACACGATTCGGTTTATTGGGTCCCAAAAACATTGAACTACTACACATATATAATAACACAAAAATACAATGAAAGACATAACTTTGCTTTGTTATCAAAAATGAAGAGAGCTGAGTTCATCTTCATCCCCTCGCCTGGTATGGGCCACCTTGTTTCCACAGTAGAGATGGCAAAGCTCCTCGTCCATCGAGATCATCGTCTTCACGTTACGATTCTCGTGATGAAGCTGCCGTCTGATAATAAAATCAGAACCTACCTCGACTCTCTTTCTTCTTCTTCCTCCACCATTTCTGCTCGTATGAGCTTAACCACTCTCCCACAGGACCATCATACCTTTTCGGATTCCAACCCCGGCCTTTTCATGAAACAGTTCATCGAGACTCAAAAACTCCACGTTAGAGAAGCTGTTGCACAGCTCATCGATTCCAGGACCACTGAGGTTGACTCGCCCCGGCTCGCCGGTTTCGTCATCGACATGTTCTGCACCACCATGACAGACATAGCCAAGGAATTTGGGATTCCTACCTATGTGTTTTTCACTTCAGGTGCGTTGTTTCTTCGCCTCATCTTCCATTTCATAGACCTACAGGATGAACACGGCATCGACACCACGGATTTCAAGGACAACCCGAATACCGAGTTGGTCATCCCGGGTTTTTTCAACCCGGTACCCGCTAGCATTTTGCCCGGTGTGGTTTTGCAGAAAGATAGTGCCCCTGTGATGATGGCCCACGCTAGAACGATTAGGGAATCGAAGGGTATATTAGTAAATACGTTCTCGGAGCTGGAATCCCATGCAATCTGTTCCCTATCCGATGCCAATAAATTTCCACCTGTGTATCCTGTGGGACCCATATTGAACCTAGAAAAAACAGCCAATCAGAATTCAGATGCGATCAAGTGGCTCGATGATCAACCTCCATCGTCAGTAGTGTTCCTGTGTTTTGGGAGCATGGGAAGTTTCTGTGAGGACCAAGTAAAAGAGATTGCGATCGCGCTGGAAAAAAGTGGGGTCCGATTCTTATGGTCACTGCGACAGCCTCCTCCAAAAACAGCTTACGCTGCACCGACCGACTACGAGGATCCAAGTCAAGTCGTTTCAAAAGAGTTTCTCGATCGAACGGCTGGGATTGGTAAAATCATAGGGTGGGCTCCACAAGTTGACATACTTTCTCATCCTGCAATCGGAGGGTTCGTATCCCATTGCGGATGGAATTCAACGCTGGAGAGTTTATGGTTCGGCGTGCCCATGGCTACTTGGCCACTTTATGCTGAGCAACAATTTAATGCGTTTGAGCTTGTGAAGGAATTGAAATTGGGAATTGAGATTAAGTTGGACTATAGGTCTGGTTTTTATAGCACTGAGGATGTGATTGTGAGTGCCCAAGAAATAGAGGCTGGGATAAGAAAGTTGATGGAGGTTAAGAGCGATGTTAGGGAAAGAGTTAAAGAAATAAGTGAGAAAAGTAAAAAGGCTTTAATGGATGGTGGATCTTCCTATTCTTCATTGAAAAGTTTGATTGAAAATGTGATGGATAGCCTGCCTTCTAGTTGAGCTATCCTTTTTTGCTTTCTTCGAGTAATTTGTAATGTGTTTAATGTACTTTTCTAAGGTCTTATATTCAGAGATTGTAATTAAGTTGGTGACCAAATAAATTTTTGTTAGAGTTTTTATCACTTGTGTTTATATATAGTAATTTAAGAATATAACCCTACATCAAGTAAAAGTTTACGTGTGAATAAGTTCTTTTTTTAAAATTTTTTGTTATTTGTCATTATGGATGATTCACGTGAAATCTATATTAATTTGACAAATATAAATTAGTTATATTTATTATTTTTAATCATAACTAATTAAACTGTAATGTAAAATGCTGGTTCACAAATAATCTTTTTCTTTTTGAAAGGGAAAAAAAACTTTGCAAAGAGTACCATCCTGTGAAGGCAAAAATAAGTGAGAGTTTATTTTGTTCAGATGGGGAGTAATAAAATATTTGATGAAAAGTTGTATCAAATTTGTTTGAATTTAAATATTTAAAAAATTACAGTATAAATGTGGGATAAAACAAGTATTGACTGTATAGTCTTATTATCCCTATAAAAAATACAAAATATTGAAAACAAACAATTTAGGGCTTGTAATTTGGTTCACTATTAGAAAAAAAGATTAAAACCGATGTCGTAAGTGTTTATACGACGGATACAAAACCGTCATCTAATGAGGCGTCGTCGATAGTCATAAAACATTGACGACGGTTCAAAATCGACGTCTAAAACCACGTTGAAGCCACGTGGATGTCCACGGGGCAAATATATAGACGACGGTTTAAGATTGGAACCGTCGTCTATGTTAAGTATAGACGACGGTTTCTATATAGAAATCATCGTCTATGTTTTTTTTTTTTTTTCAGCTGCTTTTATATAAATTTAAACAAAATTATATTAAATATATTATAATTACAAAACTCTTATGCAAAATTACTAATTAAACCAAAACTCTCATATACAATTTTTCACACAATATATGCACAGGTAGTTCATACATATCATCGAGTTTAATACATATCATCGGATTTCATATATATCACCGGATAATTTATACAATTTTCGATTATATACACAATATACAAATTAACAATCAATTTAACAAATACATTCAATATTCAAACAAAACAATGCATTATATTCAATATTCAAACTTTTCAATGCGTGGATTCAAAAATTTTCACGGAATAATGCATTCACAATTTGTTAAAAATAATTTAAATAGATTGCCGAGCATTAACCTTAAAGTTTTTGTGAAATGAAGAAGTAATCTGACCACAATGGAGACGACGACCACAATGGAGAAGATGAGGAAATGGCGACCACAATGTAGAATATGAGCAAACAGCGGCAAGTGCTTTAAGATTTCTAAATAAGTAAGGGAAAATGAGAGAGGAAGATGCGTGTAAAGAACAAAACATGAAGTTAAAATGACGGTTCTAAGCTAGAACCGTCGTTTTTACCCAAATAATACGGCTACAAAACGACGTTGTTTTGATAAAAACGACGGTTTTAGAGCCAGGTCCGTCGTTTTTCTTTTTTTTTTAGGGAAACATAAAAACGACGGTTCTAGCTTAGAACCGTCGTTTTTACCCAGATAAATAGACACGTGGCAGTAACGTGGATGCCACGTGTCTTAGATATTTATAGACGACGGTTTCTTTATAAACCATCGTCTTTGATTAAACTACAAACGACAGTTTTGTTTATAACCATCGTTAATTATTTTTTTATACAACGGCCCGTCGTCTTTATTACCCGCCAAAGTTAATAACCGTCGTATTAGTGTATCAACGTCGGTATTCTTTGTTAACCGACGTCTATATAAAAATAAGGTCGTCGTCAATAGCTTATTTCTATAGCAATGGTTGTTAGTTTATAAACATTTATATCAAATTAAAAATTAATATATTGCATAATCATTTTCACTAATTTTATTTCTGATTCATAAATTAAAAAATAATTATTTAATTTTTTTTAAAGGTATACCAAGTAGCAATATCTAAAGTAAATCTATATAGTCTACGAACAAAAAGAGTCAATCAACAAAAAAAAAAAGAGAGAACAACTAAAACTTAAAAAATGGACCAGCCAAATTAATTCTTATTTCACAAACGCTTTGCCAAAGATTCACAGTGGTAAAATTATTAATTAAAAATGTATTAAATTCTAATAAAATTTCAATCCTTTTTAGTTTAAAATATATTTTATTATATTTTAAAAAAAATGGTAAGATCAATAATTAGATACCATTATCAAATAAAATATACAGATAAAAAAATAAAATAAAATAAAAATATATAATCATCGTAAATAAATTAAGATCCCACGTGGATCACATGCATATATAATTTTAAGAGTCCAGTTATATATTATTAGTGGTGACTGTCATCATTTTATGTGGTAATAAATTTTATGAGCTTATAATAAATATATTTGATATCATCTAAACATAAAATTATTGACATATAGGATGGTGACAGTTACCACTGATGATATATAGCATTTTATGTGACAATAAATTTTATGAGCTTATAATAAATATATTTGATATCATCTAAACATAAAAGATGGTAACAGTCACCACTGATGATATATAGCATTTTTCAATGATCACATGCATATAACTGGAGCATCGCATTCAAATTGGAATTCAAGAAACATTGCGGTTTAGTTCTCTGACTTGTTATAAACGCTACATTTTTATTTTTGTTTTATTCAATGATAATATTGTACCTAAAAACAAAATTTATATAATTAATACTTGACATTCACATAAAATTTTACTAGAAAAAAATATATCATTCTCTATATAAAGAGAAGCGCAAAAATATTAAATATCCTCATTTGCTTTCTATACATTAGCTGTGCTGAATAATCACTAGCACTATCAACGAGGACAATTAAAAATCTGAGATAAACACACCCAAATAAATGTGCCTCGGCCCCTATGCAAACTCAACAAAGTGAACTCTACTCAATTCAATAAAGAAAATGATAATTATTTCAACCTGGCAATCTCAATTGCTTTCTAAATTCATTTCATAAATTAAACAACATAAAATCATTTCCGTGTTTTACCTCACAAATGGCACCGTCAAATCAAAGTGAATCGAATTCCAGAAAACCCAATTCCAAAACAAAGTAAGATCTAGCTAAAGTCAAAATTTTGGATCAAACGATAAAAAAATTCTAACTAAAAAAACTAATAAAAATGTCCAAAAAATTATATAGAGAAAAAAACAGTAATAAAAATTAAGCAACTAACCAGATTGTTATTGCAGTGATCGAGGAAAAAAAAAGGATTACTAACATCAAAAGAAAAGAAGCAAAAATTTACACATAAAAAAGCTTCTTTCCGATTATTGTGCTAAAATCTTCAAAAAAAAAATTACTGATAAAAAAAGAAATCCCTAATTTTGAAAAAAATAAAATAAAACTAAAAAGAACTGACTATACTAATGGCTGAGAACTTTGTGAAGGAGGAAAGGAAGGGAGATGACGATATTAAAAAAAACCAAAATTATTCTAATTAAACTATATTCTTTCCCATGCTTAAACCTCACAAAAAATTACCACTATAAAAAAGAACTCCTAATTAGAAAAAAATAATTACCTAAATTGCGAAGGAGACTGCAATAACTTTCTTCGATGATGGAACGGAACACAACCAACAATATGGTGAAACTCTCGCCAAACCCCACTGATATTTGGGATTGAAATTTGATTGTGCTAATGAGATGGAGCTAAGCGAACAGAGGAGGCGAAGCTGGTTTGGTTACGTAGACTCTGATGCATCTAATGGCTGAAGTGGACAGTGTTACTCCCACTGTACACGAACTATATATATGTTGAGATTATTTGATATTTGATGATTGATAATTGCAGAAAAAAATATAGAAAAAACACACAATTTTAACAAAGTTCATCGGAAAACTCTCCAGTTGCTTTCTCGGCTCTAGTAGGGAGCAAAAGCTATATTATTAATCTATTGTTTGAAATAATACAAACTTAACACTAAGTACGATCTTCTCTACCTAAAGAATTCAGAAAAAAATCACGATGATTTTCTCTGTGATTCACTCTCTAAAACCTCACAAAGAACAAACCCTAGCATAGCAGAGAAGGAAGAAGAATAGAATGACACAGAGTCTAATATAACAACAGTAATCCAACCTTAACTGAGACCATAACAATATGTCCCGAGACTTTACACGTACTGAGAGTGCCAAATAAAACAGCACAGTTTAGCCACCGAACTAATAGATTGGGCAAAGCAGGGCTAGACATTTGGGCTGGAAATAAACTTGCACAAAAAATTAGTAGGCCCAAAACAAATATAGATAATAAATAGTAGACTAAAACGAATCGTTTTGAAGATTAATATAACAATATCTATATTGTAATTATTTAATGAGCTATATATTCTTTATTATTACACCAAATAATAATTTAATATAAATATTTTGTTATTTGTCAATATTAACTTTTGCTTTTACGATTGAGCAAGAATTAAATGCATTTGAGTTGGTGGAAGAGTTGGGAATGGGTTTGAAGATGACGATCGATTATAGGTTTGGATTTTATGGTGAGGATGAGCAGCATTCAATTTTGACTGCCAAAGAGATAAAGTTGTACAAGAGATAGATTTATTTTAATTTTTTTTAGAGCCAAAGAGATAGAGTTGAGTACAAAGAGATCTATAAAGGTTGATAGTGATACAAGGAAAAAAGTTGAGGAAATGAGTGAGAAAAGTAGAAGGGATTTGGTTGATGGCGGCTCCTCGTCGAACGATCTGATCAATCCTTGATCGATGATTTGCCTTGAAGCCGTAAAAGCAAGTTGGTGGGCCACCAGTTATAGTTTTTTTGATTTGAAGATGAAAGAGTTTGACTTAGTCAATGATGTTATATTACACACTTCCATGGGAACGTCATGAACACGTGCCATGTTTTTCTATCAAATGGCCATCAATACTTCTAATTAAGTCAAATATTGTGAGGACAATTTTAATAATTTTGTCTATTGTTATTGAAAATAAAAGTTTTTAATGTATATATATATATATGTGGTGATAATAAATTTTTAAAATTAATCTTTAACAAATTTTGTTCCTAATATAATATAGTGATGATGTGTAATATTCTAAATATATTATTTTTATTTTATTTTTGTTACATTTATTCTTTGTTTTTGGAATTTTGCACACAATTTGTATGGACAAAATGAAGTTTTGGATTTTTGAGGAAATTCAGGTGAATTAATGAGATTAATTGATTTCAATCGGAAAGAAGTTGCATCAATTTAGATTGAAGCTGAATAATTTGTATGTGGGTTTTCAATGTTTGTGAAGGTTCCATTCCAAGTTCTGCTTGAAATAAATGTTCTACTTATTGGTTACAACGGGGATGGAGATGCAAATAAAGGAATAAAACTGTAACCCAATAAAAAAACAAACCCAAAATTAACGGCTAAACAAAGAAAAAGGGGAATGGAGTTGGATTAGACAAAAAAAAATCTAAGAAAAGGGAAGGACCAATTTCCAGAGAAAGGGAGAGGCATAGGATAGGAAGAGCGATGGAGGAGCAGAGATTTGATAGAAGATCTATTTTCTCTGCACTTTTTTTTTTTTTTCTTTTCTCGTCAATTGGAGAAGCATATATTCGATGGAAGTTGGGCCCGAATTCAATTGAAACAGGCAGAGAAAGAATGGAAAGAGAAAGCAGATCAGTAATAAAAATTAATAATTAAATAAATTACTGAACCAGCATATTTGATAGACTTTTCAAAAATAAAAAATCATCCTACCAGTTTATATTTTATTTCTTGCTAGATCAATCTAATAAAAGTTTTACATAGAATTATTAAAAAAATTTAATTTAAAATACTATTTATTTATCTAATATGTCAATAATATTTTTGTCATTTAACAGATCAATTAGAGATGCCGTAAGTTTATGCTTCTTTAATTGGTTTCCGTAAACGTTCGCTTCACGCTTACGTATATTTTGTTTTAGAACTAGCTGATGTGTCAACTGTTTGTTGGTTGGTGGAGTCAACAAAAAAAACAAAAAAATTATGCTAATTAATATATATGCGTCATTGAAATATAAGGTTAACTGAATTAATTGAAACTTCTTCACAAATTTTTATTTATTTATTTATTTTAAAATAAGATTCTAAAACTACTCATTTAGGTGCTTTTATACAGTGCTTTAAAAATTGAAAGTTTCTACATTTAAAGACAAAACCAATTTAAACATTTCATGTAATAAAAAAACAAAAATCAAATGAATACTAAAGTTTTGCTATTTGTCATCAGATTGTTTATCGGTTCGAAACCGTTTTATTTTGAAAATAATCAATCAAATTCAATTAGTAATCGATTTTGTTTTTTTCAATTTGATCTTATCTATATATCAAATTCAATCATTAATTACATTTGATATGTCTGGTTAATTGGTTTAGTTTGGATTTTTATTTAATTTTTGAACTTTTTTTTACATTGAATCTTTGATATTTAGATTTTTTTTATGCCAAAAACTTGTTGGACTTAATCTTTATTTAAAAAAATTATGTTTTTTTTTTCAAAATCTAAAATATAAATAATTAAAAAGATAAGTTACGCATATTTAATAAATGATTGGAGAGAGAAAGAGTTAGAGAATATAGATAATGCCTTAAACTTTATTTAAAAAATAATTGAGTGTATGTAGATTTACAGTAAAATTGTGAGTCTACCAATAAAAACAATTTATATAATAAAAAAATATTTTTCTAAAAATTAAAAGGTAATCGCTTTAGTTTGGATCGGTTGTATTGATTTTTTTTACTTAGCAACCAAACAAAACCGATCAAATGGTCAATTTTGAATTTTCAAAACCGATCAAATACAATAACACTAAAATAATATATCAAAACAAGTTGAATGAGATTGGATCAGTCGGTTTCATCAATTGGTCGATATTTTTTCACACTCTTAATTTGTCATAAATAGTGATCATCAATAGAGGGACTACAAATTTTATAATAAATTTTAACTGAGAGTATTTAATTTTATTTTATTTTTTAATATTAAAATTTTAATAAAGAAAAACAAACATTTTAATGGTAGTTCATTCAAAATACCACTTAGCATATACATTTCACTAGTAAAATCTATTACCAGTCTTAATAAATAATATTTTTCTAAATTTTAATATTTTAAAAAGTAAATTTCATATACACTCTCCAATGTTAAGGCTTAATTCATTTTATACCTAGAGGGGTAAAAATGGGCGGGCCATATGAGCACGGCACGAGCATGATTAGTTAAAATTGAGCACATCACGAGCACATCACATTACAAACCGTGCCATATTGAACATGAAACATGTAATGAACCGTGTATGGCACAACACTATTCTATAATGGGTTAGGCATGGCATAGGCACGTTACAGGCCCGACACGGCACATGCATGTGACAGGCCAGGTACGACACAAGCACGTGACAGACCAAATGTAGATTTAAATTCTATAATCGAGTATTAGATGAGCAAAGAACAATGCTAACACCAGACATTTTAGACTATCTTATGTGCATGAAA